>SNQJ01S0017089.1:291150-312743 GCA_010110895.2 Picea sitchensis | reverse complement strand
GTGGTCTTGGGTTCAAAACCCATGGACCCTCTAATATTTTAATTAACTTTTAATGTAGTTTAACTTTACACTAAATTATAATTTAGGTTAATTTAGGGTAACCACTTAATTAACTTTAAATTAATTTAATTAAATTAACCTAATTTATGGTAACCACTTAATTAAATTTAAATTAATTTAATTAAATTAATCTAAATTATCTTTAAATTAATTTAATTTAGGTTAATTATCTTTACACTAAAATAAAAATTTAAACGAACACACACAATTTATAAAATATATATTTTTTTTAAATAAATAATAGAAGAAAATCAAAATAATTTAAAAACAAGTGCGGGCACGCATGGATTCCACGTGCGTGCCTTGCTTCCTCCAGCACCCCTCCCCTAACTTAACCCTAACCTTTTTCGCCGTAACCCTAATTCCTCTTTTCCTCTTCGTCTCTTCTTGCGAGGTCTCTGGTTACCTGGTCGGCCTCCATGGCTTTCTCTCATGGCTTCTCCTCCTCGTTTGTCAGGTGTTTGGTTTTTGGCGTTGGTCATTGGCTTGTATTATGTGTGTTGTTTTGCATTGAGCTCGCAGACTTGTATTTCTAGGGTTTTGTTTTTTGTTTTGGGTGGTCGTTCGCATGGCCTCTTGCATGAAGCTTTAACTACTTCAACTAGCCCAACATTTAGACTAGTTATGGGAATACACCTTAATGTTCATTTTGTCTAATTATTATTGTCTAAACATCAACATAGATGAAATGTCCAGTCTAAGAACAACCTGGGCAAATCATTTCCATTCCATCTGGTTGATTTTCATGTTTATGATTTTTTATTTTTATTTTTTATTTTGGGAAACAAGTTTAGTAACTATATTTGAAGTTACCAAGGATTATTGCAGTGATAATGAAGCTAATATATGGTATTATAGACAAAATAGGCACTATTGAAACAATTCGCAGGTACACTTTCTATCCGCGAGATGCTCTAAATGTTTAAAGAGATTCGGCTTGTCTATCTTGTACCAAAATTTTGTTGCTTTTATGTTGAGATTAGGTGTACAATCCTTGTAAACTGATGGTGGTCACTATCGACATTGTCGACTAGAATTAGGTGATCAAAATCTGAGATCGAAATCCTAATTTCCATGACGGGAAGGTTTTGATTGAATCTTGCACATAGTCTTTCTTGTGGCTTGGTTCTTGTTGTATGTCGATGAATAGGATTTCAAGGTTGAAGACTCGTACCTCATTGTTTGGTGTTGGATTTACAAACATAATAATAGATCGGAATTGATGGATAAGGCAATTTTTTTTTTTTATATCTTGGGAGGCTATGGAGGCTAAGAGACAGGGACTAAAGTCCATCGGCTTGTAATTTAAGTCTGTACATATTGACTTCTAGAGAAATCCAAGTTCATGTTGTCTAAGCTTAGCTTTCAAAGTTGTCTGAGGGTGAGAACTGTTTACTAATACAAAAAAAAATTGCTTTTTGTTTGTGCAGCTCGCGGCTCCTCCCGTGGGTTCCTCCTCCCAGTGAATTGATGCGTTTATACTTCACGTCTAGGCCAGCCCCTAGGTCGAGAAGTTGGTCGGTTTTATTGTCCGCGCCAAGCTTTTAAAGGTGCGACTTGGCTGTTCTCACGCTGGGCTGGGATATTAACAACCAAATCTGCCCAAAATATTTTGGTTTGGTGCTTAGCACTGTGCGCTAGGGTTTATTTATTTATTTTTAATTTGTGGTTTATTACAATTTTTTATTTTTATTTTTGTGTTTGCAGCGCACGCTCCTCAACCGTGGTTGGGCGCTCGTGTGTTCGTGGCATGGTGCTGGGTGTTTGGCTTGCATGTTTGTGTTTATTTCTTATCCTTTGGGATTCGAGCTTCCTTCTAATAAATTGACACATCAATCAAGTCACCGGATGTTTGGCTATGAAAATTGGTATTTTAATTTGCCAATGCTTGTTATCTTTACCATTTCTACTCTTCTATTCACGGCGTAGTTTCCTTATAATCCTGTGCCTCTATTTATAATGTTTGCTTGGTCTATGTCAACCTTTGCCTGCGCCTTTAGATAGTTCTCTTCTCTTCTGGGGTCTGTGTATGTTTGATTGTCGTGGTCTCTGTTATATGTGTTCTGTGGTCTCTGTTATAAGTGTCGTGTGGTCTCTGTTATTTGTATGTCTGGTTGTTTGTCTATTCTATTTTTTTTTGTGATCGTCTATCACTAGGAAGAGAAGAGAAGGCTCGAGCTGGTCCACTTCTTTAATGTTGCATATCCTTATCATGGAGGCACGGTCGGATTTCTCGGGGGAATTAACCTTTATGCTTCTTTCATGGCCTTTTTACAGGTTGCTAAAAAGTGTTTATTACACTAACAAAATTTCAGTGCATAGCATAATATCTCCCTCAGTTGTTGTTGAGCTTAAAAGGAAGATGTGAAAAATCACCATTTTCACCAATCCAAGTAAGAATGGCATTTTGTGGAATGACGATAACAACTGGCTACACTAATTTTTAAGACAGTGCAAGAAAATTTTGAGAGAAAAGAAGAATGACGACTCAGAAATTACACTGGGCTCCGTTAAATATTCCAAATACCCTACAGGAAATCTTTATGCCATAGACCTGGTTGCAAAGAAGTAAACCAATGTAAACAACGGATTCTGTAGAGATATCAAAATCATCAATCATAGCCTTACCAACGATTAGGTGAGTATATAACCTTTAGCTCTCTTTAGGTGATGATTTTTGTCGGATCTTATTATGTTTGAGGAACCATATCTTTGTCTCTTGAAACATGAAGAATTAGAGTATGATAAAGAAGATGAATTTGTCGTTGTGTAGGATGCGTGGCTTCAACTTTCGATGTGGTTAAATAAATGTTTTTAATAGATGCATTGTGCACAAATGAAACCTTGTAGGATCATGCTCCTCGACGGCTTGTGGAATCAGTGCATAAATATGTGGTATATATTAAAATAGGTTAAATGTATAAGTATATATATANTATGCACCTATTTTTTTTTAAACAGTTTAACTAAATGTCTTTTACATATGCCCATTTATATGCCTATAATGTCATCTAGCCTAGGAAGCATATATATATTGATCTGCATATAATAGCTATTAGTGGGTTTGGCTTGCAGGAGGTGGAGCTGGAGCTAGAGCTTGGCCCTTCAGGCCCAGATTTCAAACAAATAGCTCTGATACCATGTGTAGTAACCGTATTAATTTAACATCAATTAATTACACAAACAAAATAGTAACTTCTACTTGACTTTAGAAACTCAGTAATTTCTTATAAATTTAGCACATACGCATATAAATTTATCAATGAATAATAAAATTCATAACAGAATAAAACAATTTTACCATAATAATTTCATAACAGAATAAAACAATTTTACCTCTTCCTGATGCTAACTCTCGCTAGCCTTGTTGTCCTTCCTGCTGCTGCCTTGCCCAGCTCGATGCCACTGGCCAACTCTTCCCAAACTGACTAACCTCCCAGCCAGCTATGAGTAGCCTTTCTGGCTCCCTAGCTCCAGGAAACCGAAAGGAATCCTGGCCCCCATGCCCAAAACCCCCAGCAAACCGGTGCACCCTGCTTATGATTCATCGAAAACCCCCAAAGCCAAACTCCTCACACCCCCCAATCCCCACAGAAAATCCCTCACAACAATATATCCTCCTCCCAACATGNATTATCTTATCCCCTTATATTTAATATCTTATCCCTTTATATTTAATATCTTATCCCTTTATATTTAATATCTTATCCTTATATTCAATGTCTTATCCCTTCCCGTGTATGTAAGTCTTTAACAAATTAAACTTATTAACCCCTTTAATTCTTTACTCAATTAATTAATGAGTCAATTAATAATTAATTAATCATTGGCAGATATGAACAAGTGATTAATAATAATTAATTAGTTAATATTATTTAAGAAATAATTATCGTTTAACTAACATTTTTAGGATAGTCATATTATCAAATTAATTATAATTTAATAATCCTATACATCTATTTAAGCAGGGTCGTTACAGACCCAGTGGTCGAAATCCCAACCCCACTTGAAAGAGACTTTGGCTAGTAAAGTTATTAAGAGCTTTTTTTGAGATGTGTTGAATATAGGAGAGACTCTCATCCCATGTGGGAAGATGTTTGGAGATGTACATGTGAAATATATGCATGATAATTGTATTGACAACCTCTGTCTGGCCATCAATTTATGGTTGGAAGGTGGTGGATTTGGTGATCTTGGTGTCCAATAATGACCATAGGTTGGACCAACATGTGATTAGGAACCTGTTGTCTCAATATTATATGATGTTTTGGTATCCCGAAGTGTACCCACACTTGTTTGAAGAAGAACTTAGAAGTGGCCTCCGTTGTGATATTCTTCTTGTGGGTTGTTAGGATTTCCATCTTAGAAAACCAATCAACCACCACACAAAAAATGGTGAAAGGACACAATGTATCATCCATAAATCTCTTGAAATTTTCCAGAGTATTTTCCAAACCAAAAGGCATGAGTAGACATTTGAAAATACCTTATTTGGACTTGAAAGTAGTCCTCCATACATCAGTGTGTTCTATTGGGACCCAGTGGTAGCCAAACTTTAGGTCAATCTTACTGAAAAACTTGGCTCCCTTGAGCTAGTCAAGAAGGTCATCAACTCAGAGAATTGGGTACTAGTTCCTGAATGTAATTTTGTGTAGGGCCCTATTATCAATGCATAGTCTCCAAGTCCCATATTTATTTTGCACAAGTACAATTGGGATCCCATGGGGTGAGGAGTTGGGTTGGATGTGCCCTTTTTGAAGGATCTCTTGGATATGTCACTTCATTTTATCATTTTCCATCAAAGAGAAATGGTATACTATCTCATTGGATAGAGGTGCAACGAGGGTTAGATCAATTGAGTTATTGACTTGATAGTGCAGCGGTACCCTAGTGGATGAGGAAAAGATCTCTTTGTGTTGTTCTAGGATCTTGTCCACCTGCTTTTGCTGTGAGGAATTTGCAGATCCAAACTCTTGCTTCTTCCATTTAATTTTTTTCTCAATTTTTACAACATATCAATTAGTGACGCCCAGTGTCGAGATGTCCAAAAACTCCATTTATGTTTGGATGAACCTATGTAGACAACCACGCTACTTAAGCACGAGATGTCATTCATATTTTTTAATACCTAGTTTGTTTTGCAAGGTATAGAAGATATTTTTGAACTATAGTATTGTCTGGTTCCTTTCCTATTGAAGTGTGGTCCATATCGTATACTAGTCATTGTATCTTCGAACTGGGTAGTACTTCTCCTTAATAGCATCCTTGAAACAATCCCAAGTGGGTGTGACCACAAATATTTCAAATTTCTTAGTGGCATTTTCCTCACAGTAAGTTTCACACCAATCTTTGACATAGGGGAAAGCCTTAAGGACTATAATACCCCTCGAATAAAATAAAGTATCTTGCTAAATAATTTCCCTAAGTGTAAATTTGAATATAGAATTAGTGGGTAAATTTGACTGTTAATTATTTAATTATTGTACCAGACAGTGAATTTCCAATTATCCTTAGGGACTGGACAGTTGTAAGAGACAAGATTTTTATTTAATAAATAAAGGGGACAGAAGGAGAAACCAAGTTAAAAATATATGATTAAGAATCCATGAGTGGGGAACAAGTTGAATCTAACCCTGGGTAGGAAAGGACAAGTGTCTGAAGTCAGTTATAGTGATTGACACAGCCTAGAAATCAAGGATTTCCCCAAGCTGCGAAAATTCCCAAGGAGGGAAAAGAGTTGGGGAAGAATATTACATGGGAAACAAATAAATATAATAAAACATGTGTGAAGAGGAAGGATGCTTCTTAACATGTGAAATAAAGGAAATAACTTAAAAATATTTCTTTTTGTAGAGAACAAAGGAGAAAAAGTTTTTGTGTGAGCATTATATGTGTTAGGAAACTGTCAAGAACAAGAGGATTGTTGAAACATGAAGCTTAGTTCTCCCTAATGGATTCATTATCAGAATTGGGGGTGATTGGATCAAGTGAATTCAATGATCCATTCTATGGTTGGGTGGAACTTGGATGCTCCTTCTATGTTCCAGGTTTTTCTTTTTAAATTCTTAAGTTTAAATGTCTATGTTGTTGTTATTACAATTGTAATCCAATGCAATAGCTTAGGTAAACATCTCTTTGTTTTATTTCCATTACATTGAATTTTTGTGTACCATAAGGGACACTACCTGAAGTAAAAGGTTTATATAGAAACCAAATATAGATCTTTCTTTATTTATATTTTATAAGCATTTACATTATACCCATCTACAATGTTTTAAAATAAGTACTGCAAGTTTGTTACAAATTACAATCAGTTATAGAGTAATAACAATGGAGTGTGATTATATGGCAATATCAATGGAAAGTAATCATACAGTTTTAGCAATGGAAAGTATTCACACAATAAGCATAAGCGGAAAGTATTCAATCATAGCACCCAAAATATGTATGCATGGGATGAAAAAAATATACTTAGAACCTCAAAACATTTATATATGTACGTTGACAGTATATGTTTAAAATTATATCAGAATGATATATAGACATTCCAAGCCAATTGTGATAGTGATAACCATGATGTAGAGTAATCATGCAAGGGGTTTCCATTATATTGTTCCTCTGATATTACAAGCCAGGAACCTGAATACCTTTCATGGTATTCGATCAACAAGGCCCTTCGATTGATGTATATACAACCTGTAAGAAAGGGAATTTATACAAGTATGAATTAGCAGTGTAATTTTAAAAAAAATTGAAAGAAATAAATAAGTGTAATGGTGATATAATAAAGGAACAATACTTGGACCTATACAATGTCACTCATATTCGCATAATAAAGAAGCTTAATATCGTTCAGAAGGTGGAGGTAGTTGAATGGAATCTGATGGGTTCCTCATTCCAAGAAAAAGAGGATCCACACTCGTTCAAAGAAGAACTTGGAAGTGGCCTCCGTTGTGATATTCTTATTGTGGGTTGTTAGGATTTCCATCTTAGAAAAACAATCAGCCACCACACAAAAATTGTTGAAAGGCCACAATGTATCGTCCATAAATCTCTTGAAATTTTCCAGATTATTTTTCAAACCAAAAGGCATGAGTAGACATTTGAAAATACCTTATTTGGACTTGAAATTAGTCCTTCATACATGAGTGTGTTCTATTGGGACCTGGTGGTAGCCAAACTTTAGGTCAATCTTACTGAAAAGCTTGGCTCTCTTGAGCTAGTCAAGAAGGTCATCAAATCGGAGAATTGGGTACTAGTTCATGAATGCAATTTTGTGTAGGGCCCTATTATCAATGCATAGTCTCCAAGTCCCATATTTATTTTGAGCAAGTACAATTGGGATCCCATGGGGTGAGGAGTTGGGTTTGATGTGCCCTTTTTGAAGGATCTCTTGGATATGTCACTTCATTTTATCATTTTCCACTAGAGAGAAATGATATACTGTCTCATTGGATAGAGGTGCACCGAGGGTTAGATTGATTGAATTATTGAATTGATAGTGGAGCGGTACCCTGGTGGATGAGGACAAGATTTCTTTTTGTTGTTCCAGGATCTTGTCCACCTTCTTTTGCTGTGAGGAATTTGCAGATCCAAACTCTTGCTTCTTCTGTTTAATTTTTTTCTCAATTTTTACAACATATCAATCAGTGACACCCAGTGTCGAGATGTCCAAAAACTCCATTTATGTTTGGATGCACCTCTGTAGACAACCATGCTACTTAAGCACCAGATGCCATTCATATTTTTTAATACCCAGTTTGTTGTGCAAGGTATGGAAGATATTTTTGAAATATAGTATTGTCTCGTCCCTTTCCTATTGCAGTGTGGTCCATATTGTATACTAGTCATTGTATCTTCGAACTGGGTAGTACTTCTCCTTAATAGCATCCTTGAAACAATCCCAAGTGGGCGTGACCACAAATAAAATTCTCAATGGCATTTTCCTCACAGTAAGTTTCACACCAATCTTTGACATAGGGGAAAGCCTTAAGGATTGTAATACCCCTCGAATAAAATAAAGTATCTTGCTAAATAATTTCCCTAAGTGTAAATTTGAATATAGAATTAGTGGGTAAATTTGACTGTTAATTATTTAATTATTGTACCAGACAGTGAATTTGCAATTGTTCTTAGGGACTTGACAGATGTAAGAGACAAGATTTTTATTTAATAAATAAAGGGGACAGAAGGAGAAACCAAGTTAAAAATATATGATTATGAATCCATGAGTGGGGAACAAGTTGAAGCTTACCCTGGGTAGGAAAGGACAAGTGTCTGAAGTCAATTCTAGTGATTGACACAGCCTAGAAATCAAGGATCTCCCCAAGATGCAAAAATTCCCAAGGAGGGAAAAGAGTTGGGGAAGAATAATACATGGGAAACAAATAAATATAATAACACATGTGTGAGGAGGCAGGATGCTTCTTAGCATGTGAAAGAAAGGAAATAACTGAAAAATATTTCTTTCTGTAGAGAACAAAGGAGAAAGAGTTTTTGTGTGAGAAGTATATGTGTTAGGAAATTGTTAACAACAAAAGGACTGTTGAAACATGAAGCTTAGTTCTCCCTAATGGATTCATGATCAGGCTTGGGGGTGATTGGATCAAGTGAATTCAATGATCCATTCTACGGTTGGGTGGAACTTGGATGCTCCTTCTTTGTTCCAAGTTTTTCTTTTTAAATTCTTAAGTTTAAATGTCTATGTTATTGTTATTACAATTGTATTCTGATGCAATAGATTAGTTAAACATCTCTTTGTTTTATTTCCATTACATTGAAGTTTTGTGTACCATAAGGGACACTACCTGAAGTAAAAGGATTATATAGAAACTAGATATAGATCTTGCTTTATTTATATTTTATAAGCATTTACATTATACCCATCTACAATGTTTTAAAATAAGTATTGCAAGTTTGTTACAAATTACAATCAGTTATAGAGTAATAACAATGGAGTGTAATTATATGGTAATATCAATGGAAAGTAATCATACAGTTATAAGAATGGAAAGTAGCGGAAAGTATTCAATCATAGCACCCGAAATATGTATGCATGGGTTCACAAAAATATACTTAGAACCTCAAAACATTTATATATGTACATTGACAGTATGTGTTTAAAATTATATCATAATGATATATAGACATTCCAAGCCAATTGTGATAGTGATAACCATGATTTAGAGTAATCATGCAAGGGGTTTGCATTATATTGTTCCTCTGATATTACAAGCCAGGAACCTGAATATCTTTCATGGTATTCAATCTGCGAGGCCCTTCGATTGATGTAGATATGACCTATAAGAAAGGGAATTTATACAAGTATGAATTAACAGTGTAATTTTGAAAAAAATTGAAAGAAATAAATAAGTGTAATGTTGATATAAGAAAGGAACAATACTTGGACCTGTACAATGTCGCTCATATCCGCATAATAAAGAAGCTCGATATCATGTAGAAGGTGGAGGTAGACGAATGGAATCTGATGGGTTCCTCATTCCACGAAAAAGAGGACCCATAATTAATTTAAGTACCAATATAGTACTTGTTTCAGTACAAAACAATTTTATAAAAGGTGAAATATACGTTGAACTTAAAAAAAGACTTCACCAGTAATAATGAAAGGAAGGAAAGACAAGACATCTATCTCTGTGATTACAAGAAATAAATAGACATAAAAAACTACGAAAGAAACATCGAACTCATGCACTCTATAATTTGTTTTGTCAAAGTGTATGCATGTATTAGTATGTGCTTTATAGACAGTACATAACCATACAACAATATGAAAAAAAATCCAAGTAATTCAAAATATGAATATCCACAGGGTTTACTAGACAATTTCTTAACAGGGGAATGTAATCAAGTTTACTACAGGAAACAAGTAAATTCGAAATAGGGGACAAATAGTAACTTTTGAATTATATATATATATATATATATATATATATAGGGTACATGAGAACCATACATGAATTGGGAATTGTGAAAGTTATGAAGTGATAACAACCGACTATTAAAATGATAATAAACAAAGAAGTATGAGTCGACCAGAGTTACATTTAATTCTTGAATAAGAGTTGTGAATCGATAAGTGCAATGATAATATCTAAGAATTGTGGGAAGCGGAGTATCTAGTAACGAGATATTTATGGAAGAGTGTCGTAACTTAAGACACCAACGTAGTTATTTTTTACTCAATGAGAATAAAGTCTAAAAACTACTAAGATATAAATTAAATAAACAGGGAGCTAAAATATCTAAATTAATTATGAAAAAATAGTTACACGATGAGTAGTGGAGAACCGAAAGGAACTTAAGTAATTAGGGATCTCATGGGAAGGAAAGAAAAGTAACCAATATATGACACACATAAAAATCATTTTAATAATAATAACAAAGACAAAGAAATATTTATAAAAACAACTCTTATCTCTTATGACTAGAATGAAAATAGTCACACGAACCGTATCCTCTCTTCACCAAGTGAACCATGCAAATTGTAAAAGCATGTGTTTACAGGCGTAAATAAAGACTCCTTCCCAATAAGAGAAAACCATTGAAAAACCCTTCGTATCACGATAAACCCTGCAAAAAATGCTCACATAAAATTTTCTCGAGATATATCCATTTATACTACCATGAACTCTTTATCGGTGGAAGCTCCACAACAAGGAACCAAGACATATTTAATGAGAATGAGAACCAACAATGGTCACTATTACAGTGCTGAGATCCAAGAATCAGGGTAGATAGTTGAAATTTTCACAAAGGCATACGCTGGTAAGAAATGAATGTAGCAGAGAAATTTCTATAGGAGACGACCGAGTCATTATCCTACCCAAAGTGAGTGTAGAGGAAACAATACAGGGGAAAGGTGTGAAATTTGTAATCTAATTAGCGTAAGTAAAGAGGGAGACTTTGAGCTCCTCTCTTGTACCTTACTAGACAATCCAGTCATATAGAGTACAATATCCATGTAAAGGTGGAGACCTAGCATCCAAATAGTGGTCCACAAATTTCAATAGAATAGTATGTTCGAACAGGATTTATGGCTACATAAATACATTCCACCAACCTATTTTATTCACCCAGTAGTCCAGATGGAGAACCTAATTTCATGTTTTGGCTATATCGTAAACCTTGCGTGTTAGTTGAATTTTTAAAATGATAGAGGAATCCTAAGGCTACCATAGGCTTAAAATCATGTTAGTAATGACATGCAATTTAAAGGAAATATTATAGGGGGTCAATTATAGTAATAAAGTTGTAAAGCACTTGCACAATTAACTCAAATTTGTATACCTTGTAAGAAACTATTGCATTGCTTTATCAATGATTTGACTATGTATTGGAATACATATAGGTATGCTACTTATAGATATGGATCATGATTCTAAGTGGTTATTACCTCCTAGTATTGAATTTAAAATTGCATTGTAATGGCCCTCAAGCTTTAAGACAAGAATTGTCAAAGTAATAATTGTGGAACTGTGTAAGTTAAGTGACATAATTAAAAATAGAAATAGATTGTTAAGGTAACATGTCCATAAAGTTAATAGTTTTCTTTTTATAGATTAACTTCTTATATAAATAAATAAAAATATTTTTTATGAGGTTTGGGTATGTTACATATGGTATCATAGCCAAGATTGACAACAATAGATCTTATGGTCGTAAATAGAAAGTATTAAACATAATTATGTATGATTAATTTCTAACCCAGGTGAATATTTTAATGTTAAAGTGACATGATAATATTCAATATCACGATATGTCAACACAAAAAAAAGAACAAATTCACCCTCAAGGAAATGTCAACCAACAAAACCATGAATAAAAAAGTGAAAACATTTTAGCCTCTCAGGTACTAGAAACTATGAGGAGCCTCATAGTGGAGATTAATATTTTTAAGGAAGAAAATGAGAATATTAAGAAGAAACGGGAAGAGAAACAAGAGATGAATGAGATATTATTTCAAAATATCACTAAGAAGAGTAAATCAAGGAAATCAGAAGTAAAAAAATAAACTAGCAACCAATCATCTGAAAAATAAAGCAAAGAATCTAAGTCAAATGATAGATCCTCAAGAAATACTCATCCAACAAGAGAATAATTACAAACCCCCTCTTCCAATAAAATAAAACAGATAGACCACTTGGAAGGTGAATTCAAAAAGATAAACCCTCTACATTTGACGGAGAGTAAAAAACAGGGGAAGAAGTTGAAGCATGGTTACTAAGAATAAAAAAATACTTCCCTATTTATAATTATTCCATCAATATGAAGGTTAAAATGGCCATTTATAACTTAAAACATAAAGCAAGCATCTGGTGGCAAGACTTGAAATTAGCAAAGGGATTAAAAGAGAAAAGAATGGACTCGTCAAAATTTAAGAAGTACTTTCAGAAAAAATACCTATCAGCAAGTTACTATGAAAGAAATACCAAGAAATTTTATGAACTACAATTAGGACAAACATCAATGCATGACCTAATCAATAAATTCCTAGATCTGTTGAGATTTGTGCCTTATATTAAAGAAGATAAAGTGAAAATTCATAGGTTCTTAAGCTGCCTACCATAGTCTTATAAGGACATAATTGAATTTGAAAATCCTAAACAGTTGAATGAAGTGTTCAGAAAATCCATAATGTGCTATGAACAATATAAATAGAGGTATGAAAACCTAAATCTTGGAAGGACGAAAAATAAGATAAATTGAATCAACATAAGAAAGGGTTTAAACCAGCCCCTTATAGTAACATGAATAAGGGATTTCAAAAAAATGACCATTCATCTAGTACAAAACAAGCTCAAGGAGGGAACACGCTAGTAAATTTGGGATTTAATAAGATTGCAGACAGTCCTAGAGAACCATGGAAATGTTGGGAGTGTGGAGAACTACATTTATGGATAAACTTACTAGATTTAAATCCAAAAAATAGGACTGCAATTCACAACCTATAGGAAGCTACTACAATGGGAGATATGGGAAAATACATACAAAAAAATAATGTTGCCATGGAAGGAAGACAAGTTGATCATCAGTTTATTGTAGTAGAGATCAAAGGTAAGATACAAAAAAAACAAGTCTCTATCCTAATATACCCATGGGAAATTTTGAGTTACATAACCCCATCATTAGTAGAAAGATGTAAATTAAAAAAAGTGAAACACCCTAAGTCTTTGTTAGTACAATTGGTCATCGACACAAAACAAAAAGTATCAGAATATATTTCTAAGTGTGATATAGGAATAAATTATCAAAATACTTCGTTTAACTTAAATGTGTTACCCTTAGGATCATATGACATTCTTATCAGTATGGATTGGATGGAATTTCACAAGGTTCTGTTAAATTGTTATGAAAAAACATTTTTTTATCAAGATGAAAATGGGGTAAAGAGAACTGTTCAAGGACTAAGAAAACCAGTTTCAGTAATACAGTTATCAGCCATGCAGGTTAAGAAATGCGTCAGAAAAGGATGTCAATTGTATGTAATTCAGGTAATGGATATGTTAAATGAATATGACAACGCAAGACTGGAATATTATTTAGTCTTAAGAGATTTTAATGACGTCTTTGTGGATGAGATACCCGAATTATCTTCAAGGAGAGAAATAGACTTCTATATTGTCTTAGTACAAGGATCTTCCCCTATGTCAAAGGAACCTTACAAAATAAGTATTCTTGAGTTAACAAAACTCAAAATACAGATACAAGAACTACGAGACAAGATATATCAGACCCAATGTATCACAATGGGGAGCACCAATATCATTTGTCAAGAAAAAGGATGGGAAATTCCGAATATGTATTGATTTTCGATGGTTAAATAAAATGACCATTAATAATAAGTATCATCTACCAAGAATCAATGATCTATTTGATCAATTGGGAGGAGAACAAATATTTTCCAGGATTGATCTAAGATCAGGTTATCACCAAGTAAAAATTAAGGATGATGATATTAATAAAACACATTTTTGAACACGATATGGACACTATGAGTTTGTGCTAATTCCTTTTGGACCCAAAAATGCACCAATAACCTTCATGTGCCTAATGAATAGTATATTCAGCCAATATCTAGATCAATTTTCTTTTATTTTTATTGATGATATTTTTATTTATTCAAAGACAAAAAAAAAACATGAAGAACACATGATAATAGTGTTGCAAACATTACGAGAACATTAAATCTATGCTAAATTCAGCAAGTGTGACTTCTATAAAAAACAATACAACAATTAAGACATATTATTTCTGAGGATGGGATATCAGTAGATCTAAAGAAGATAAAAGCAATAATATAATGGCCTAGACCCACAAATGTAGTAGAGATACTATCATTTATGGGGATAACAGGTTATTACCGAAGATTTATTAAAAAAAAATCGAAGATTGCTTTTCCTATTACATCCTTACAGAAAAAGGGAGTAAATTTTATTTGGTCACACAAATGTCAAGAAATTTTTAATTGGCTAAAGGAACAATTAACTACCGCACCAATTATTAAAGTCGCTAAACCTTAAAAATATTTCACTATATGCATGTATGCTAGAAAAGAAGAGTTAGGAAAATTTTTATCACAAGAAGGGCACGTGATAGCCTATGAAGCCATAATGATAAAGGACCATGAGCGAAACTATGTGATGCATAACTTAGAATTAGCATCTATGATACATGCACTAAAGATATGGTGTCATTATTTAATGGGAAGGAAAATTCTGATTTTAACTGACAATAGTGGCTTAAAGTACTTGTTAAATTAGCAAGGATTAAATGCCTAGCCAACAAGGTGGATGGAATTCTTGAGCAAATTTGACTTTGAGATCAAACATATTAAAGGAAAGGAGAATAAATTTGTAGACGTTCTTAGTAGAAGGACATGAAGAATTTATGAAATAATTGTGAGTAAAGCCGATAATAATCTCATAGAAAAAATCATATTTGCAGGTACAACAGACGAGGAATATGTAAAAATAAAGGAAAAAATGATGATAGATGGAGAATAACTAAACATGGCTTATTTCAGTATCGACCATGAAGAAATTCTAAAATTTAAAAACATAATTTACATACCAAATTCCATGGATTTAAAATTTCTAATCTTTTATGAAATCCATAAAAATCCTTATTTAGGCCATCCAAAATATAAAACAAATATTTCAACACTAAGAAAGTAGTTTGATTGGCCTAATATGAAAAATGATACAACTGACTACTTGGAAAAATGTATAGAATGTCAATAGGTAAAGGCAGAACATCAACATCCAACATGTCTATTACAACCTTCCACTATACCGAAATGGAAATGGGAAGTGATATCAATGAATTTTATCACAGGTTTTCAAAATACTAAAATACAACATGACTCAATTATGGTAGTAGTGGATAAGTTAAGTAAATATGCACAATTTATACCTGTAAAGTCTACTTACAAAGTTGTTCATATTTCATAAAGTTTTATAAAAGAAATTTTTAGGTTACACACGATACCAAAGAAGGTGATTTCTGACAGGGATGTTAAGTTTTCTTCAAGTTTTTTGAAGGCATTGTTTGCAGGTATTGAAAATCAGTTAAAATTTAGTACCAGTTACCATCTAGAGACATATGTGAAAATTGAATGTACTAACCATATCATTGAATACATGCTCTAAATGTACATGATGGATAGACCAAAAATATCGGAAGACTACTTACCTTTAGTAGAATTGGCCTACAATAACGATTATCATTCCTTAGCCAAAATGAGTCCATTCGAAGTACTATATAGTAGGAAGTGTACGAATATTATTAGTTGGGATAATCTAGTATACAATATCATGGTTGGACCAGATATGTTACAAGAAATGGAAGCGATAGTGAAAAAATCCCAACAAAATTTAAAAGTGTCGCATGGCCAACAAAAATGTTAAGCAGATCAAAACAAAATGCATAAAGAGTTTAATGTTGGAGATAATGTTTATCTCTGGTTTAAGGAAATAAAAATTTCACTGAAACTTGGGAGATGTACAAAACTAGCACCAAGGTTTTGTGGACTTTTTGAAGTGCTAGCTCGCATTGGCCCAGTAGTATATCATCTAGTGCTACAGAGGAATTTAAAAGTTCATAATGTTTTTCATATATCATTATTAAATAAATATGTTCATGACTCTACTCATGTAATTGATTGGAATTTGTTACAAGTAGAACCAGAAGTCGAGTTCTAGGTGGAACCTTTGCAGATTCTCGACAAGAAAGAAACTGTGTTATATAATTGGGTCATTGTCTAGGTAAAAGTGCAATGGAAGCACCATCCTTGAAGAATCTACTTGGGAATTTGAATATGTCATGAGGAAGACATATCCAACCTTGTTCCAAGAATGACCAGGAATAATAAGTAAGAAACACTGAGGACAGTGTTAAGTCCAAGGGGGAGAGTATGTAATACCCCTCAAATAAAATAAAGTAGCATGCTAAATAATTTCCCTAAGTGGAAATTCAAATATAGAATTAGTGGGTAAATTTGACTATTAATTATTTAATTACTGTACCACACAATAGTTATCTCTTTCAAAACATTCCAACCATTTTTTGGAAATGCTTCTTGACATGTGATCTAATTGCCTAATTGAGACCATTGATGAAGCATTCTTTAAAAACATAATAAGATGCGCTCTCTATGTGGATTTCTAATTGATGAAAGGTGGAAGTATACTAAATAATTTTTCATCTTTGGTGTAATTTTGTTGTCGGTAGAACTCATAATTTTTTATTTTATCCACTAGTGGGAATATTACTCCCTACCAAATATTACTGCATTGAAAAAATTTCAAATTTATTCTAGTTGCAAAGATGTAGGAAGTGTTTTTCCAACTAGAGTGCCTAGGGTTTGCAAGGTCGTAATGATAGAGGAGTTTCAAGTTCTATATCTCTCTAATATAATGAATGGTTTCCAACTATATTACTCTATGAAATTATTCATGGCACAAATTAATTAGGAGGATATATTATACCCTTATCCATATTATATGATACTTTGGTACATGAAAGTGATCTCCCTTGATAGGGAATGTATGGGTAGAAAATTTAAATCCACACTTGATGATTAGAATGAACATGATACACTAATAAATACTATACAAAATTACCATTGGTCTTCACCTTCCAAGTGACTCTTCCTATCGCTTGCAACTCTTGACATTTCTACTATTTACAATTTTATTTGCAATTTACCATAATCTAAGGATTTAGTATTCAACATTCCCCCCTAATATGAACGGTTGTTTGTGAGTCCAAGAATAATTCCAAAAATTTCATTTTTTCTCTTCCTAGTGATTTGGTGAAAATGTTCGTAATTTTCTCATTTTTGGAACAATGTCCTAAGTAAACAATATCAGCCTCTACATGATATCAAATCAGGTGATACTTTGTGTTGATATGATTAGTTTGATCATGGAATATAATATTCTTGGCCAACCTGCTTGAAAAGTATTGTTAGTGATAACATGAGTATAATTTACCTATTTCTCCTACAAATATTCAAGTATTTTCCTGAGCCACACAATCTCCTTTGTTGCTTCAATAACTGACACATATTCTACCCCTATTGTAGAATTTATTGGAATTGATTGTTTATGTGATTTCCAGGAGACAAATGATAATCTGAGACTCGTGAGATAGCCTAAAGTTGACACTTCATTTTATTTATTCCCAACAAATTCTAAATAAAAATATCCAATTAGGTTGAAATCATTCACCTTAGAGTACTCAAGTCCAAAATATTGAGTTCCCTTCAAGTATTTTAGAACTCTTTTTGCAATAGAACAATGCCCTTCACAACGTTTTTGCATGACCCTCAAAAGAATCCCAAAAACAAATGAAATATATGGTTCGGTGGTCGTAAGGCAGATAAGTCTTCCCACAAGCTATCTATACTTGGTTGAATCCTCAAATTCATTCCCTTGTTTTGATGTGAGCTTCAAATTCTATTACAGGGACTCATAGAGATATTGTTACAATCAACCATGCCAAACTTGTTAAACAACTCTCCAATATACTTCTTTTTGGAGATGAATATATACTTACTCTTTCTTTATGGATGAAATATAACTTTCATTGTTCCCTTTTATCAATACATCATATACACACACTACAAGATATAACACATTTTTTCTAAATTTCTTGACAAAAATAGTTGCATCGACAAGATTGAAGTGCTTGAAATTCAAATTCAAAAGATGCTTATTTATCTTTTCATACTAGGCTTGTCATGATTGTTTTGGGGCATATAAGGATTTAATGAACTTGCATACTTCCTATTATTGTTCAAAGTTAGCATATAAATTCAAATCATAATCATAATAAGCATTCATATCATCTAAATCACTTAGATTTGAATTATCTACATCCCCTCCATATTGTATTGAGGAAATTATGGTTACTGTATTTCTAGCCTCATCTGGATCAACACTTTCAAGTGTTTTTATGATCCATTTTGGTGGATATTTCTAACATGGTCTAGGTTTCTCAACAAATTGAGATGGTGCTAAATTTTCATCAATACTCAAACTTTCAATCCTCTCAATCACATCATCCAAATGGACTCTAGGTTATGATGAGGTGGCTGGAAATTTTTTATGAGGAGGAGATGGTCATTCAAAAATATATTCCAAAAACTGATCCAAGATAGGGATCCCCCCTTCAAGATGTGGAATCTCATAATCAAATTCATGATATGTATTTACATGTGTCAATTTGTCCAGATGATCAAATTACCTCTCAACAACTTTTTCATTCTGATGCAAGAACATCGCCTTCAAAGTCAACAATGCACATGTGGAGGCAAACAAATGACATCTCAACAATGCCAGAATTTCAAATCAAACATTAATTTCAGAATTTAAATCGGTTGTTGGGATATTTTGTAAACAACAATTTTAAATTGTAACTTGTTAGTAAAGTCTTGAAGGACTGTAAGGGATTGTAGATATGGAGTGTCGAATCTCTCTAACAATAACTAATAGTTATTGTAATAGGACAAGAGTAGGTAACAACTTTGAATGTGATAGGATAGATCTCAGAGAGGGAAATGAGATCCTAGATAAGTCCTTAGACAATTTTTCATTGTTGCATTGTAACATAAGAGAATGGAGAGACATAATAGAGAGACCAATAGAATATAATAGAGTAGCAGAAACATTATGTAACTTGTTTTTCATAAATGAATAGAAGACACATAAATTGTCCCGAATCCTTGGATTGTGTTCATTTCATGTGTGATTGAATGAATGTTATTCTATGTGTATGATTTATTTTGATTTTTTCATTTGTGTATGATTGTTTGAGAGATTAACTGTATGCGTTCATGACGAAGTTGGATGAGTTTCAATAATTTCTCTTCTGATACTTGTATGAAAGGTGAGCATATCGAACGAAAGGAGTGTGTCAACTGAGTCTCGTATTAGCTCAAAGAAGTTCAGAGAGAATCAGAGAAACTCAGACCAGGTGCAAGGTGTGTAAAGCATCAAGAAGCTAACTAGCTTCGAAGAATCAAAGCAGAATAACTCTAGGTGGGCAAGAAGCATTTTATTTTCAAGAAAATCCTTCAAACTGAGTTATTCAAAATCCCAAGAATGCAAGGTGTGCATGGGAGATCGAAATCCTTTCAAGGATAGAATCTCAAAAGAGATAACACTTTTCACAAGTGTTAACGAGATTCTAGAGACAGATTCATCGGGAGAACAAAGGTTTGGAACCTTTGAAAGCGGATAAATCCTCCATGGCAGAGAGATATCAGAAGCTGAGGAGGAAGAATGACCATGATCGTTGGATCATAGGGAAGAAGATTGACAATATTTGGATCAGAAGGAGGTGCAAGAGTTTTATCACTTCGTGTACATAGAGGAGAGAAGCTATTGGAGTTGAAACTTGAGATTCCCGTAGTTCGGAACCCCGTAATAGAGTCTCAACCATCCGATCAGTGGGATAGATCCGAACACTCAGATCATTGGAGGCGAAGACAAAGCGTTGGATCACTAGGAGGAATCACAGTCGTTGGTTGTTGTAAGCTCAGGATGGATATCAGTTTGAAAATTGAGATTCTCAAAGTCCAAAGCCCCGAAGCATTGAGGTGGAATCTCAACCATCCAATTGATCAAGCGTGAGATGTCAGATTTGGAAGCGCATGGACCAACAATCATTGGATTTGGAGGAAGTGCATGGGGTTTAGTCCTTTAGAGTGCACATGAGGAGATCTGAATTGAAAATTCATGAAGTCCCAAAATCATGGGGACCGTCCATCATCATAAGATAGGTGGCAGCCAATCAACATTTCGCTGACCCGTAGGAGGGAAAAGTCAAAGGAATTTTTTTTGAAAACTCGCGAAACACGAACTCGTGAAAAGATCCCAACCATTGATCGAGGACAGATCTAGACCGTGGATTTTCTAGGGATAATTTCAGAGTTTCGAGTCATCGGGAATCGGGAGCAAGGAGGCGAGTGATCTTCTGAGTTCCAGATACGTGAAACCCTGACGTGTTCAAAGGATGGGCCCAAGGTCATGGAAAATGGTCATATGAGTGGGGATAAGGAAAGGAGCTAACATCCTTTAATCCCTTTTTAGATTTTTGGGAGTTGGGGAGTCAAGGTTGGCTCATACGTAGAAGTCTTATAATTGTGAAACGCAACGCACCTTTTGGTTAAGTATGTGGTCATGGTGAATGGTCACATGGACCCGTGCTAAGGGAAAATCTAGCAAGTGCTAGGCCCCTATCGAGATCTCAAAAATTGTTAGAGTCATGTTTGGCTCACATGTAAAGTCCTGACATGCAAAGTCATGAAACACCTTTTGTGTAGGCATACAGTCATAGCCCATGGTCATGTGGAGGTGGGGCTCGCACTTGGTGTTTAGTTGTGCAGAGTGAGTTTCATAAAAGGACCTGTGAATTTGGTCATGGGATTCCAACAGGGAATCAAAGATCTTCTCTAGCTCGTAGATTTGAACGATCCAGTGACCAGAAGGACAACAGAACCTACTAAGGTAGGGGGTCTACATCAAGTGGTATCAGAGAAAATTTTAAGTTTTTTTCAGACAACAAAAAAAAAGAGAGAGGAGGAAAGTTGGTATCATTTTTGGTATCAAAGAAATTTTATTTCAGTTTGTAGGTGATGCAATGAAATCATGCCACCCAGAAGGCGCAGAGCGAATGTAGAAATTAAAGAAGAAATGAGGCGGCTCCGAATGAGGCTTGATGCCATGGAAACAACACAAAGGATAGCACCAGACACTATATATATTATTGAAGTTGAGAGAGAAGAAGAAGAGGTCACAAAAAATGTAGTAGAGGGTGTGTTATCACTGAAATTTCGTCCGCACAGGGCGACAAGAACTCCGCACTGTCAAACACAGAAAAACAGTCATTCATGGCACAAGGTTAATTCACAGCACAACAAAAGGGGGTCAAAACTATACAAAATGGCCAAAAAATTACAAAGCGCTTTGCACCCACTGGGCGCGAGCGCGCGCGCGCGGAACATCTTC
>SNQJ01S0017089.1:271268-290448 GCA_010110895.2 Picea sitchensis | reverse complement strand
TCACCTCACTTTATCATTTAAATAATCTTCTTTGATTTTGTCACTTCACTTTATTATTTAAATAATATTTCTTGACTTTGTCACTTTACTTTATCATTTAAATAATAATTTCTTCTTTGCAATCTCTTTGAATTCTTTGACCTTTTAGGGCTTGAATCCAACATATGAGGGTCCTCCAACTGCGTAAGGCCATAACTCTCAAACTGTGAGAAGTTATGTGACATTCCACATACCACTAGAAACAAAATGACAAGAATTATCCATCTAGGATAGTTTCACTGAAAAATTCACCGATCTTCATCTTATTATTCCACACTCAAGCATGGGTCCTTCAAACATTCTTCTAGGATAACTCAACCGTAAAGATTCTTCCCTTGAGGGATTTCACCATAAGGGGACCACTTTGGCGTTCATCCATTTGTGCACCTTATCAACCATGATAAGACTATAATGATCAATCTATCTATGCATCATATATCAAAGAAACCACATTGAACCATCTTCATCTTTGCATCATGTATCAATGACAACTCATTGATCCATCTTCATCTATGCATGACATCATATGAATCATATACTTGAAATCTATCTAATCTCATCAAGGACAATACACATTACATTTGACATCAATCATCAATAAATCAATCCTTTGGCATCAATCAATCACTTGACATCAATCAATCAAACCATTTCAATCAATGACAACACGGTCCAACAATATCCCCCTTTGGCATTGATGGAAATACCCACATTGATGTCAACACCAATCATTGATTTCAACATGTAGAAAAGGCATGCTCTACATAAATATTCATCCATCATATCAATATGACTATATCCCCACATCAATCACATCAATGTGACTGTCTCTTCCCCTTTGACATCAATGGAAAATGGTCATTCTCCTCTGGGGGCTTCTCCCCTTGTCTGACTGTCTTTGATCTTCCTCTGAATAATCTCTCGCCTTTTGAACAAGGGATATCAATTTGATGTAATGCTGAATATACATTTCTCATACTCCCCCTATGACCATCGCTCCCCCTGGAATTATGCCTCTATGCTCTTTCTTCAAATATAGGGATATTTTCTAGGTTTGCATCTGATAAATATATCCTCCTAAAATCATGGTAATAAGAATGACTCCCCCTATGAGTATGTCTCCCCCTATCTCCTCTGCAATATGATCAACATGCAATTGCTATTGCTCAACCAGATCATAGATCAACTTCTCTTTCAATGGCATTCCTTGGACTTGTCTATGCATCAAAATTGTGTCATACCATACATCATGAAACAAAAGATATGTCAACAATAAAATAGAGAATCATGAACAAAATATCAACCAAGTACATCATGTACAAAAATGTCCCCACCATGCACAACACCCATGTACATCAACATCATACAATGTGCCAAAATATATCATCCATGGAATGTATCAACCATATGTCTCTATCAACATGTCAACATGTGCATCTACCAATATGAAAACCATGTGCATCTATCAACATGCCAAACAAGTGTCATATCACTCATGATATGTCTCTACCATGAACCAAGTGCCTCATGTACCAAAATATATGCTAATCAAGTAATACCAATGATGTACTTTTAGCCAAGTACTCATCATCCAAACATATACCAAACATGTACATCAACATGTATCACTACTTGTACCAAGCAAGTATGCCAACCATGCACCAATACCACAACAATATTAATCCTCATACATGTATGCCAAGTCCACCATAGAATATGTTGACATGAAGTTTTATTTTTTCTACTGTTTAAAATTGAAGCTTCATCTTTTCCTAAGTCATGGAGTCGCCCTTAGTCCAAAAAAAAATAAAAAATGGAGGTAGAATCTTTCTTTCCTTTTCGGGTTTCGAAATTTGGTTTTTCTTGAGGTATGATCTTCAACCATCCCATTTTCTCGGTGCCGAAATCTCAAAACCGTTTAACATATTAAAAAAAAAAAAAAAAACAAATGTTACTTTTTTCGTCGCTTTCCACAAAGTACTCTTGAATCTGTAATGAATTAAACTCCTAAATGCAATCATATTTCCCTTAGTCTTTCACGATTCGGGTTTCTTTATACTAAATCATTTTTGAACTCTCAACCTTCGAACTCCTGATCCTCGATTTTTCGAAAAGTAAAAGTAAAAAATAATTATTCACTAATCTTGATTAATTAAAACTTTAATACGAATGATTAGCGCCTCACTAATCCCATCGCAATTTCGCGATCCATGGTTTTCTTATGACATATCTCCTGAANCCTCATACATGTATGCCAAGTCCACCATAAAATATGTGCTAATCAAAACTTCTAGTAGGTGCCTCTACCAATGTACTAATAGTATGCTTCAATAGATCAATGACATCTCTAGCTAGCATCATCATCATATAACCAAGGTGCCATAACTTCACTGTAATAACCAACATTGTTCTTTAATAGAAAATGCCTCAATTCACACTCATGGGTTAGTGCCATGCATCCTATATGGCCTTTCATTAATTTTTATCATCACTTTTCATAAATCAATATAGGATCATGAAAACCTGCAACAAACAGTCTCAGAACCTACAACAAACCATGTCAGACCCTAGAACACATATTTATACCATCACATCAAGCTGCAACCCAAGTGCATTTCCTTTTTCTGAAGGCTTTACCACATATACGTGGTTTGTTGCACAACATCTCGCATATGTACATGACCTAATCAAGTTCATCCTGCGTATGCACATGACTGATACCACTGTCACCCGTGTATGCTTCAGTAGATGACTTACTAGAGCTTCCCTTAAGGCTTCCATTCTGTTCTAGCTGCTCAATCTTCTTCACCCACTTCTGAAGGTGTCCCTGCTTCTCAGAACTTGAGCTCTGAGCATCCATCTTTTCAAATATTTCTCCCTTCCTTACTTCACTCCTTCTTCTAGCCATGCTATGTGAAGTCCTCATCATGGAATTTTTTCTTGTGTTCCAGCAATCCTGGGATTTGTGACCAAATCCATTAGAGTTGTAGCCTCTCATGCTGTTACAGTGAACAACAATGTGTCCTACTTGATCACATCTCTAACACCTTATGGTGTTATAAAATATTCCATTATATATCCTTTCATAATCTCTACATTCAAAATATTTGTGACCATATTCACTACATGAATAACAATGCCCATGAAAAATACTTTCATACCTTTGCTTTGGTGTCTCAAAGATAGCTTCTTGATGTATTCGTTGCTTTTTTCTTTTGAAATTTTCTTTTCCTTATGTAGATGGTTGATTTGAAACATTGTTTTCATCCTTTGATGGACTTACCTCATGCTTCTTTGAGGTTCTTGCTTCAACATGTGTGGATTCTTTCTTGTATCCAAGACTTGATTTATAATTTGGTGATCTTTGGATTTCCAAGATCTCATTCAAGATTTGTGAGCTATTCAAGAATTTATTTGACTTCTCTACTTTATTTCTAAGATCAATAACTTCAGCTTCTAACTTATGACATGACTCTTCCTTTTCATTTATTTGATTCTTCAATAGTTCCTCTATCCTTTTGGCTTCTTCAATTGGGTCTTGAGATGGACAATAGTTTCAAGATTTTTTCTAATCTCATCATCTACCTTCTTATCATCCTTTTCATTCCTTAGTCTTGTTATCTCTTCTTCATTTTCTTCTAATTGAGCCTTATTACTCTCTTCTTGTTCCTTGAGCATTTACCTTAACTTCAATATGTGCCTTTGACTCTTCTTAAGAAACTTTTTAGTGTTATCTGAAAGATAGTTATATTCTATATAATTATGGTCAATTCTATATTCATATAAACCATATTCAACCTTATTTTGAAGTTCTAATATATTTTCTTCTGTTCTCTCCATGGGATAACTACCATCAAACTCTACATAAACTATCTCTAGATTTTCTTCTTCACTTGTAGAGAAAAATTCAACATCATCATCATTTGAAATATTGCAATCAAGGGTTTTTGATAATTCTTTACCTTCATTTGAAATGTCTTCAAGATCTTCCTTTTTTCCAACATCATCACATGATTCTTTGCCTTCATTTGAAATGTCCTCAAGATTTTCCTCTATGCTATCATCACTTGATTCTTTGTCTTCATTTGAAATGTTTTCAAGCTTACATTTAGAAATAATGCAATCAAGAATTTTCAGAGATTCTTTACCTTTGATGATCTTGATGGATTGGTATTCAATATCTTCTTTCTTTCTTTGATATGTCTTTTCTAGCTTTAGTCATAGATCCTTGGCAGAATTGCATTGTACCATGATCTCTTTGGGAGGGATTGAGAGTCCAATAATAATGGTATTGAGAGACAATGCATCATTCTTCTTTCCTTCCCTTTGAGCTCCAAAATTTTACGTGTTTTTCATGGAAACTGATCCACCAATGGTTTCCTTCCAAATACTTGCTCCCATTTCCTTCAAATGTACTCTCATCTCTATTCTCCAAGTAGAATAGTTTTCCTCACCAAGGAATAGAACTTCATCATCCATTTGTGTGTCCATGGATCTCCTCTAAGCTTGTTAAGGCTTATAGTGAAGGCCCTCTCTGAAACCAATTATTGGACACACCGACTACACTAAGAGGGGGGGTGAACAATGTAGGGCTTTTTTCCCCAAAACTTCCCTCTTACACAAAACTCCTTAGTTAACAATCACCATTACCTCATTACTCATTTCTTTCATTTATAACCAGTTATATGTGAACATATATCAGCAACATATATCAACAATATATCATCAACAAGTCATCATCACAAGGAACACAAAGAACACAAGAGGTATGTACAATTTTTTATTTATTACGAACTACAATCCTTGGGGTTTTTCAACAACAACTAAATAGCGTACAACTCTACAAGAGCACCATATCTATAATGAAAGACTCATCTTACACCCTCAAAACCAACTGATATGAGGCAACAATCCTCAACATATATCAATCTGTACCATAAACAAGTGCATCAACCATGCACCAACCTGTACCAAACAACCTGTAATCAACCTGTACCATAAAAAAGTGCATCCAACCATGTACCAAGTATATAAAAATCATGTGTCAACTAATAATCAACAATGACTCATCAATATGTACCAACATAATCAAATACAAACCTCATGTATGTGCCAAATCATCAACTGCTTGTCTCAACCATGACTAGTTTTGGATTAGTCAACAACCCTAACTTGAAATAATCATAACTATGTACGTGTAATGAATAAATATTTGAAATTGATACACAATGTTCTTGATTGTGTTTTATGCAATTCCTCCATGTTTCACTACTTGGAACCTCTCATAAAATGAGTTATATCAAAAATGGCATACCTTGTTGAATTTTGGATTATTCTAGAAAGCGACCTTGTAGAGCGTGCCCCACACAGAATATTTGTTGAATAAATATGAAAATGTTACATAGAATACTAAATATTGTACTCTTACCAACACATTTTTTCTTATTGAATTTGGATATGTTATGAATAAGTTATGACGTTCTTACTCGAAACACTTGTTTTAGACTAGTTTTAGGACTAGCCAAAAACCCTATTTTCCATGGAGTGTAACTCCAAAAATATAACGACCCACAAATTGAATTTTTTACCACAGATAATTGGATATGTTTCCTTAATTTCGTATCAATCTCATGGTGTGAATAATTATATAAATTTTTTTATTGAGAAAATGGTGAGATGACCTGTAAATAACATACCTTAGAAAGCATCATCAAAAGAATTTATCTTCCCTTGAATTCCAGCCCTCTTTTCTTCACCTTCCCTTTGAAATTCAACTTATATATCCTTTGGCTACCTCAATAACCTGTAGATCTTCAATATTCTCAAGTGTGATGTAAAATGGGATAGCCTTGCCTCTTATTTATACTCTCCATATTCTAGGTCACTTAACCCATTTCTAGGTCACTTAACCTATTTCTAGGTCACTTAACCCATTTATAGGTCACTTAACCTATTTTTCTCATTTTTAGGGTTAAACACTTTCCATAATTATAAATTTCTCCATTACTTTATCATTTAAATATTCCTCCTTGACTTTGTCACCTCACTTTATCATTTAAATAATCTTCTTTGATTTTGTCACTTCACTTTATTATTTAAATAATCCTTCTTGACATTGTCACATTACTTTATCATTTAAATAATAATTTCTTCTTTGTAATCTCTTTAACTTCTTTGACCTTTTGGGGCTTCAAGCCAACATATGAGGTTCCTCCAACTTCGTAAGGCCATAACTATCAAACCATGCGGATTTATGTGACGTTCCACATACCACCAGAAATGGAATGGAAAGCACTATCCATCTAGGTTAGTTTCAGAGACAAATTAACTAATATTCATATTATTATTCCACGCTCAAGCATGGGTCCTCCAACCATTCTTCAAGAATAACTCAACCATAAATCATCTTCCCGTGAGGGCTTTCACCATAAGGGGACCACTTTGGAGTTAATCCATTTGTGCACCCTATCAACCATGATAAGACTATAATGACCAATATAACTATGCATCATATATCAAAGAAACCACATTGAACCATATTCATATTTGCATCATGTATCAATGCCAACTCATTGATCCATATTCATCTATGCATGACATCATATACATCATATGATTGACATCTATATAATCTCATCAAGGACAATACATATTATAATTGACATCAATCATCAATCAATCAATCCTTTGGAATAAATCAATCACTTGACAACAATCAATCAAACAATTGGCATCAATGACAACACGATTGAACACTTAAATGGATTTAGAGTTAGGTATTATAAGAGTTAATGGTTATTAGAGTTAGAGATCATACATTAAATGTGTTTGTTGTTGAAGGATAGGGGTTATAAAAATTCGGAGTTCTAGCATTTACAATGTTTAGGGACTACATTTTAAAGATATAATGGGTACCAATTACAAGTTAAATTTATTTATAATGGGTACCATTCTTTAGTGAAGGAAATATTTATTTATCTCCTTTTGTAATTCTAACCTAATGATAGCATAAGAATCCATCGGTAAAATAATAGGGTTCATTTCCCACCACTTGCTCAAGGACTTCATTAGTAAAGGTAGTGGGAAAACGGTCATGTACACAAGATAAGTTCAAACTCTTCTAATCCACATAGAATCTTATATCATTAGTACCCTTACTGGTCTATATTACAATAGGGTTGATCCACTCAGCCTCATCCACAAGAAAAATTATCCCAGTAGCTAAGATTCTATCAATCTCTTTCTTAACCTTTTCCTTGAATCACATATTTATATGGTACAATATATGATTGACATGGTTATCATTTGGTTTTAATTCGATCCTCAGTTCTCCTAAATCTCCCTTAATCCCCTTTATCTCTAAAAAATTATTAAGAAAGAGATCCTCATATTGTCCCAATAAAACCTGTATCTCTATCATAATTTTCTCATCCCAATAGTCACCTATAGATGCATCGTAGGGTGATCCTCACTCCCAAGGTTCATTTTCCACAACTTTAGAGGTTGAGTGTATGAGATGATGATATCAACTAATATGGTATATTTAACTTCTATTGTTTCGATGGATTCCTGAAAGGTTAAATTTCTGAGTTCCTTGAACTCCTTAGGATCTTCTACGTTCTTATCAACTTTACTACAAGCCATGGGTACTCTCATAGGGGATGGATACAAGATATATTAAAGGAATTGTTCATGCTTAGAGAAGATTGTAAGTGGATATTTAGGTTTAAATTCAATACTAAACAACATATTCTTGATTTACTGGAGCACAATAGTGATTTTGGGAGTCTTACTAGAGAACGAGAAATAATGGAAGAATTAATTCAGAAGTGTCTTCCAACATACTATTTGTCTTCTTGCATCCTCATGTACATACCAAACCTTGGGAATTGTTCCAAAATAATCATATAATTTATGCGTCCACAAATAGGAGGGGATTTTTGCAACTTTCCACACTTTTAGACAATGCTCAATGTGGGCAACTGGGTTAGACTGGCCATCATATATTTCCAAGGATAGTAGGTGACTCTTATGCTTCCAATATTGTCCTAGTTGTGGTATCTATGTTAGCGGAATAAACCAATGTTGTATAGAAATCTTGAATTTGTCCCAAGAGGATAGAGTTTCTTGTTGAGTATCCCACCACCTAGATGGAGAAGACTTCAGAGCTAGGTCAAGTGGTGAGATTCTATGGTCTGTCATAACCCTACCCTCCATGTCAATGGGAAAGCTCTACAAATTTGAGGTACCATCATATGTTGGACACTCCTTGATCTTCGTTCTAATCCACGTTAATACTCGGAAATTTGTGCAATGCCTTGAAAATTTCTCAGACCTACCTTATTTTTAACTTTCAAAAGCATCTTCAAAGTCTTTTTCTACTGATTGAATTCTTCACCAACTTATAGATTCATCTGCAGTGTGATTAATGTAATTTGTTCACTTCTCTGCAGTAAGAGAATACAACTAATCTATGATGCTTTCTTCCATGTTATCATCAATTGGATCGATGTATACTACACCTTGAGAAATATCCAATGGTTGAGTAACATTCATTACACCATATTTGAAGGTCATCGTCTCCTTCTTAATATCGATTACATCACAATTTTTTGTAGGAAAAATTGATTCCTAAAAAATATGGATAAGGATCCTTTTCCTGCATGATCTCAATTACATCAAAATAAGCCACTATTTTGACACCAACTAAGTCTATCTCAACATTTTGAAGCATCCCCACATGATAGATGCATTATTGGTTCACCATCTGCAACTAAATAGGGGAGTATACAAGTTTGGGCTTAACTATTTCTTCCTAGCTATTCTTTGGCAATTTATTGACATCGTATCCTAAATAGAACGTAATGTGCTTGATATCATAGTCATAATGTCAAAATTCAACATGAACTCATTTCCATATTTTTTTCCTTCTATGGATTCTACTTGCACTCTTTTCTAGAATATTAGTTGTGATAAGATCTTCCGGGTTTTCTGCAACACCCAATGCCAACTTGATTGTATTCCACAACTTCCTAGTGATTTTTTCATCATCCAATATCTCATAAAATAGTTGCAACCACAAAAAAACATCCCTCTACACCTTTCCTGAGGGATCCATACGAATAGGTGGCTCTCTGGAAACATTTGGTTGTTGGGGATTGGACTTAAAGGTTAGTTCTCCAACTTTAGGCATTGAAGGACCCTGGATATACTTAAACATCTCAATTAATATTTTAAAGAATTCTTTTTTCCAGATAGGGTCATTCTTACTATTTTTTTGGATGGCCTTTTGGATATTTGGTTGATGTGGACCTTCTACATCTGTGTTGGTATTTACACCTCTTGTAGTGAGGATATTGATATTAGGACCCTCTATGTCATCCATAGCTCTAATTTCATAATGTATAAAATTGGCACCTCTCTTCCTGGCCCGATCCTCCCATTTTGGAATAAGTTCTCGAAAATATTATATATCATGGGTATTATTATGGAAATGTTCACACCAATATCTTCTTGGGAGTGGAAAATATCTCGCCAAGTGTCCCTTCTCTTCATAATTATAACAACAAACTGGTCCTCTTCTTCCATTTCATCCTCCTCGATATCCTCCTCCACGTCCGTGACCTCTTCTAGGTCATTAAGGTGATTTATTGACCCTAAATGAAGATGGATCTAATCTTTCCGCAAGGGAATTAAGATATTTTCACTAAATACTATTATTTGAAGGAGAAATATAGAATTCACAATACATGGTATTCAACGCATTAGTGTACTTCTGTAAAATTGGACAATGCCTCGAAGAATTCCCAGGACTCGTGCATATATCGTAATACTTGGTATTCTAACCTCCTTGATTATTTGGAAATGCGTGGTATTGAACAAGCCCATGAAATGGTTTTGTAACAACAACTTGCATAACTCCTCCCACTAGCCCAACTAGAGGACAAACTATATTATAAGACCCTATAACCCTTAATATCATACATTCATTAGACACATGACCTTCAACGTAAAAAACGATACACCAAACTTGTGGTTGACCTACCTTCGTAAGGGTTAAATCTTGTATTTTCTTGGTCAACGTAGATATTTGGCCTTGTAATTGTGCAATATTAGCATACTTCATATGTCTTGTTAGTATTTTATTTGATCTAGTCATTATCATCCACCATGATCGAGATTAAGGGGTAAAAATCCAAGAGAATTAGGTCATGGGAGAGATTACATAACTCACGCATCAAAGAAGAAATTCATATGGTAACAAGAAATTTACAGTTAAAAATCAAGCCCTAAGGGCCCATGACTCAGTTTCTGCACCCAGTCGCTTATCAGGAGAAAAAAAGGCACTTATCTGATTCAAAATAAGTTTAATCCCTTGATAAAATAGATATATATCATATAATCGAGGCTGAAAGAGGGAGTGTGAGAAAAGGTGCAGGCCTAATTATGTAACGACTACAAGCCAACCTGATCAATGGTTGAGGGTGCAGGTCGCATCGAAAAGGCATCTGAGAGTTAACACAACATTGGGGAATGACAATGGTTTTAAAGAGATACATGTCAAGGAATAAATGGTGTTGCATGGTAAGATATGGAAAATAAAATTACTCCCCTAGGGTCGTGACAGTGGTATTCCAACCTTTCTCGGTCACACATCCTCTGGCTCATTGCATACCCAACCATATTCTCAATGCTACTTGAATCTAACATAATAGTCCGCTTGGACACCAAGAAAGCTAAGAGAGACCTCACAAGTCAGTGATGCATATTTTTGAGCCTATCATAGATCACCACCTATGAGGAAAAGGCCCACCAGAGTTTTTTTTCATCATATTAAACTCATCCATGCATATGTCATGCCCTGGAAGACACTTCAACACCTAGATGGATCAATCCTGAGCTACCACATTTTCACGGATCCATGCTAACATTAGAATGAAATTACCCAATTTTCGTTCATTTTCCAAATTTCAAAGGGCTTTGAACCATAGGAAAAAGGACACATGTATTCAAACAGGGGCACAAGGGAGAATGTTTCACGTGAAAGGGAGGATTCACTAAAAAAATACCAAACTGGTTGGAAAGGTTGTGACATGTAATGAGATATCTGGCAACATGTTTTCCATCTTTCATCAATCATCATACCCATTCCTATAGCTTGACAGGGGCCAGTAATCATCATATCGACATGTGCTTCATGCGAGCCCAAGATTTCCATAAATCATATTAAGTGTAGCAAATTGTTGCCTCTCATTAACTACCTACTCAAATGTGTGTTGGGTTCTTATAAGAGAAAGTATAAGAGATCACAATCCACCAATATGTGAGTGATATAGATTCTAAAGGTGATTTACTTGGATTCTAGGTGTTTCAGATGATGACCCACCTGCATTAACCCTTTGCTTAGGAGTGGATTATGAACCAGCTTGGCTATAGATGTTGGGATGGTGTTTTATTTGTTTCATTATGAAAATAATGTCCTTCTATGGTATCATTAGCACAATCGTGAAGGAAAAGTGGCATTCGGGAATCCATCATAATCTCGTCAGGGTACTAGAAGTAGAGGATACAATAGTTAGTCCATTGTAACTAATGTTACTGAGTGCTATCAACTAGAAGGAAATATTTACCATATCATCTTAGCAACTCTTCTAAAAGGATCATGGTGCAATGATCAAAATCAATTGAGCCACCTAGAAGGACTTAAGCCAAATATTAATTGGATGAGGAGAACACACCCAATGAGAGTAACAACAAGGCTCATCTAATGATAGAAATTGGTTTCTTACCAGTGAAATATGGTAAAATCAGTTGGAAAGCTAGAAACGGTTAGAAAAATCGATGTAGTATCAAGTTTTTGACAAGATGTAATCAATTTTCAAGTAGCAGTATCAGTCCAAGGAAGCAATTTTCTCTTAAGAAACAACAACTATAAATCAACAGAAGGAGCTCATTTTTCAGGTCGACACTTTGGGTTAATTAAGAGTATCTTATAACCAAGTTGTTTGATTGAAGATCCCTTCGACCACAGACCAATTTTCAAGGCTACAGGATGCAAGAGATTCATCCCCTACATTATACTTTAGTCTATGCTTCTTTTTTGTGTATGTTCTCGTGTAAAATCCACCCTCTCATTTCATGGCTTCTTTTATCAAATATTCATTAATAAGAGCTCGAGAAGCAAGTTTTGTGACATGTACAATGCTACTGCATGTTGTTTATCTTATGATACTGAAGTTATTTCCTCTTAATGTATGACCACTTCATGTCATTTAATCATGTATTTAATGATGTGCATATGGTACCTCCATGGATTTGAGTATATGAAATTTTTTACTATTTGATGCATACTTTAATGATTTGGTATAGCTATTAGAACTATTGAATTATTAATTTCTCAGCATGTTATTATGTCTATAAGCTGTGAGATTCACCTTAAAGTTGCCTCACATGTATGTTTTGTATTTCTTCTAAATTTTCCCCTTCTCAAAATTAAATCAAATTGTGTAAAGAACTCTTAGACACATGCCTCTTTTCGTTTAATGTATTGGTATTGGTTCTGGTATTTTTTGAGGGATGATATTTTTATAAGATAGAGAGAAAAACTTACCCAAAATTTTCCATAATTTTCTCTATTGATCAATATGGTTTTAAGAATTTCTCTGGGTCTTAGTTGTTGGGATGCCTCATAATAGTTCCATTTACAGCCCGGAACAACTCTAGGGATAACCACCAAAATGGTTTTGTTTCCAAGGAATGGAATTTGAATATATCTTTCCCTGGAGATATGATATTGCATATATGATACTCGAAGGTGAATGAGTTTTGGACACTAGGTTTTTAGTTATTTCACCTGGTGACTCCATAGAAATAAAACATGGCATATAATACAATATATGATAGAAGTAACCCAGATCCTAAGAATACTATAGTATACTCATACATCGATAAGCTTGCGACTTGGAGAAATCTTAGAGAATGTCAAATAACTTCGCCTCTAGGTAACCCTAATTTGGAAACTTCTCATTTTGTTGTTCATGTAGGTAGTGAATATTTGGAGCTAGTCATTATACCTATTGATTCTACTTTTGTTGTTGAGATTCCTCCTCAACCCTTAATAGATATACATAATTCACCTTTAGGATTCTGTCAAGAAGTGATCTCTTCGTTCAATCCCTTTATGAAAAAACCTATAAACCCTCTGTCTATTGAAACCTATAACATTATCTTGTATAATATGATGGTTAATTTAGTAGGAGGAAGATCTTGGGGAAATGAACATTCCCCACCACCTTGAAACCCTTGGGTCATCACCCTATTCATTCTCATGTCCATGAACTACCTGAAAATTACTTGAACTTATTACCCAAGTACAATGGTGAACCAACCCTTTCTACTGAAGAATGCCTAACATACTTTCAGGATTTCACAACCTATATTAACTAACTAAGTTTGAATCCCTAAAGAATAAATAAAACTAGTCCATTGTTGATTTTAACATAAGTTTTAATAAGCTTTACAACAATATTCCAAGAGAAATAAAGTCTTTGCAACAAGCATCCAAAGTCAAAGATTTCTCCATGGGATTAAGAGAAAGAAGAGCCCCCAATTTGCTGATAATCTAGGATGATGCAATAAATATTGAGGGAAATATTATTTCATCAAAAAAGATGAAGAAAAAATATGATCAAGAAGACAAGAAGAAAATTAAAGAAGATGGTGATCCTTCAGATCCAGGTAGAAATGCTCATGAAGCTCGAATGGATGAAATGTCTAAAATGATAAGAAATATGACAAATAAAATGTCTAGATTTGAGATGAATAATGGTAATTCTAACAAATTCCCTCAATAAGGAGGAGTGAAAAACTCCAATAAGTTTAGGAGGGCTTTTAATCCTCAACTCACAAGGAGAGAAAGAAGAAATGACGAGCAACACGTTCAACTTCTTGTAGAAACTAATGATTAGAATAACCCTATGGAGGAAGAAACAGATGAAGGATATGTTGATAACCCAGAAGATGTACATCTATTGCAGGAGGGAAATAATAACATGCACCTAACTTAGGATGATTATGAAGACTCCCTCATCATCAATAATAAAATACCCAAAAGTGGATGTAGTGAAGAAGTATTATCCTCTCCTCAGTACAAGATGTTTGTTGATGAAATAAAAAATGAGATGCACATGAAGTATGATCTCACACCTAGGAAGAAAGTTTTTAACCAAGACAATCAGCGACAACCTAATAATATTAATCCAAGTCTTTCTATGGATAAAGTCAAAGAACTAAAAAATATTATGAAGACTAAAGAAGTTGGAGAAACTTCAAAGACAGAGAAAGAGGCGAAGGAAATCGATGAATCATTTTCACTCTTCAATATTGAGAAAGAGGCCTCCGAAATCAATATCTCTATACCATTCCATGAACAGGATAAAAAATACATCATACCACAAGAAGATTGAAAAATCCATATAGGGTAAGAGCCGAGCAAGTCCTCCTGGCATTCTAAATTTACAAGATGAGTCTCCTAGTATAGTTTTTGGTCCTCACATAGATGATAACTAAGATTTAGTTGAACCTTTCTATGTGACCCTCAATATCCATGAAAAATTTCTATAGAACTATATGATTGACTCTGGATAATATCATTTAATATTATGCCAAAGGTAGTAATGGAGAAGTCAGTGTTATAAATAACTAGGCCTTACCATGATATCTACTCCTTTGATGCCATAAAGGTGAAATATGATGGGATCATTGAATACATGGTGGTTACCTTGGCTCAAATACCTATTAAGAGTATCATGATAGATGTGGTGGTAGCTGATGTATTGAAAAACTATGGGATGTCACTACCCAGAACTTGGGAAAGAAAGATTGGAGGTACGATGCAAATGGACATGACCTATGCTATTGTTCTAGTCTTTGGATGATAAAATAGAATATTATATAGAGAAAGAAAATTTTCTTATGTGGTTAGTGAACAAAAAAACTTTGTAAATCACCCCATATATGTTTCTCATGAAGACCTGGGTTGTTTCATCCTCACATTAAATGAAGAATACAAAGAAGTATTGACTCTTGTAAACTCTCTTGTGAGCCTTGCCCAAGAATTCCATGGTATATGGAAGATGTATTTCGATGGAGAATATTCAAAGGGAGGAGTGGGATTTGTAATAGTCATCATCTTCACTAAAAACAAAGAAATTCATTTTTCCTACAAATTGGAGTTTGAGGATACTAACAATGTAGTTGAGTATGAAGCCTTGATTCTTGGTTCATGGGAAGAAAGGAAGATTCTTATCACCGAGTTGGTAGACTTCAAAGACTCATAACTTATGTCTCAACAAATCAAAGGATTCTATTAGAGAAGGCATCCCAGGATGAGGACTTATAGGAATTAGGTATGGGATTTAATTGACAATTTTTATAAATATTTTAATATAACTTCTATTTCAAGATAATTTAATCAAGAAGCTTATTTATTGGCAACAAAAAATAGAACCTATAAAACCCCTATTGTCCCTCAAATGAGATATGAGATTGATATGAGATACCGACCTTCCATCCCTGATAATATAAAATACCGACAAGTGTTTGAAGATGACCAACAAATCAAAAGATTCATGGAGGTGACATATAAATTTTCCAACACACCTGTAGATTCAGATGATGAAGAAAACGGGAAAAATATGACTGAAACATAGATACAAATGATCTCTGAGTTTAGTGAGTACATGGATGGGAATAAGGTCCTCCAACTAAAAGAAAACTTTATTCCTAAAGGACTGGTGCCCCTAGAGCAACATTTTCATAGGAATAATGTGCCCATAAATCCTATAGTCTTACCCAGAGATGAAAATATTGAAGAGTGCAACATTGGGACATAACAAAAGTGAAAATTTAAAAAGTTGTCCAGATAAATCTCCCCCAAGGATAAAGAAGAGTACATGCAATTGTTCACAGAATATATGGATGTCTTTTCTTGGAAGTATGAAGACCAGAATACCTATGATACCAACATCATACATCATAGGATATCTCTCAATCCTAGTACTAATCCTTTTAGGAAGAAGTTAAGGTAAGTTAACCCCCTATTGCTAATAACAATTGAGAAGGAGGTGAGGAAGCTACTTGATACTCAAATTTTAATTCTCCTTAGATATTCTAGATGGGTAGAAAATATGGTCCTAGTTAGGAAGAAGAGTGGAGAGATAAAGATTTGTGTGGACTTTAGAAACCTAAACAAATGATCACTAAAATAAAATTATCCTTTTTCCAAGATGGATCATAAACTTTAGAAAGTGGTGGGACTGAATATAATTTCCATAATGGATGGTTTCTCAGGATATAATCAGGTAGCAATGCATTATGATAATAGGGAAAATAAAAACTTCACAACCCCATGGGTAACTTTCATGTATGATAAAATTCCCTTTAGTTCAATAAATGCATGAGATACATTCAAGTGAGCCATGAATATAGCCTCCAGGGGAGAGAAATATAGATTAATTATGATATATCTAGATGATATGACTGTCTTCTCCAAGACATATGAAGACCACATTCAACACTTAAGGAAGACTTTTGTGAAGTGAAACCACCTAGATCAACGGATAAGGAAAAAAATATTATGGAAATGATCACCAATAAAATTTCATATCTTTGGGAGATCCTCCTAAATAAATTCATTATTTTTTCAAATGCCAAGCACTCTATTAGCTATCACTTTCTTCTTTAATAATTAAAGAATAAATTGGATCTTTCATCCCCCTCAAGAATCCACTGTAACTTGGAACAAACCTTACCTCCTCTAACAATATACTCCTCCTCCCTATGAGTCACCATATCCAAGTGTGTTTCATCCTCCTAGAGGTTGGTATTATGTACATCCTCCTCAAGAAATATCCAAACCTCCTATGATTTCCACCTAGCCTCTCGAACCATTTATTTATGCTTGCACACAATCACACCCCCAACCTTGCATGAAACATACACTTCTCCAAATGACCACCTCCCACCATAACATCAAACCCCTATCCCCCACAAAATGTGGAATAAGGTTCCAGAAATGATGAACCAATGCATGGAAATGAGGAGAATATAAATGAAAAAAAATCAACTTGTATAAATAAAATGGGTTCAAATCAATCACATTACCCACCAAAATGGTATTATAAATGGGAAAATGATCTAAGCCAGTGGTCTACATCAATAGATTGATTGGTTGAATCCTCCATGTGCCATACACCCTATATAATATCACATGTAGTCTCTTCTTCCCTTGATGAAAATTATACCAAGTGAACCACCCTCCATAGTCCAACCCCTATTACCCCTAGTTAGGATTAAAGAGCTACAGGGTGGCCTTACACCTTGACCATGCCTACTTCTTCAATGCACACCATGAAACTTGTACAACCATGTTGATTACCCTTCCATTTCACCATGTTGAATTCACCACCCACAATCCATTCCACATATATCAAAGAAGAAGTCATCCACTAACAAAGGGAATTCCAAATTAATCAATGTTTGGCATATAGACTGAACAAAATCCAATTAGTATTTCTTGTATCAAAAGATAAACCCTAACACAATATTTGTCTGAGTCATACCCTCATGTTTTAATATAATTTTGAAGGTAAGGGGATATAGTGAGCACTAAACCCCCTCCTCTGAAAGTGGACTTGTTCCAAAAGGGTCCATTCCACACATAGATAATGTGGTTTTGAATCTCAAAACCAACACACTTCACCTCCTTGAGAAAAACCCACATATAGATTATCCTTCTACATAACTCTTCAAACAAATTGTTTTATGTCCTAAAATCATAATCAAATTCACATTCCAAGAAAGAAGAAAAATCTTCATTTAATGAATAGAGGGCTGCTCGGGGTATTGAGTATGTTTATCAATGTTACACTACCCAAGGAGATAAACCCTTTTCTGAGGAAAGGGCCATAACTTCCTTGAATGGATTTTCCTAAGGACAAGGACTCACTAGTCTACCAAGTTGTTCAAAGGAGTAGGACATGAAGTGGCCTTCCTCTGCTTGGTATTAACCTACCAACCCTCTTCAATATGCATACCTTGTCTCTAATTACCAACACCTATATTAGGATTTTTCATTGATCTCAAATCTTGTGTGATATCGGTAGATCCATAGTGTGAAGCTTGTGTTAGTTGTGATATAAGTACTCAAATACTCGTATAAGGCCCTAGACACTTCCCCATTAGAACTACCATCCAAAATTTTCAATGGACGAGAAATTGAATCAACACCTTGGGCCTCTTGGCTAAAACCAACTGATGACCTATACTTGCCAACTGGGGTGGTTGATGTTGCAACAATTGTACCCTAATAAGTTATCAGATGTGTTTTTCGATTAGGGTAGTCATGAATTTTTCAATTGCCAAAACTCCATGGGAAGTACACAAAAATTACAATTGAAGTTTGAGAGCTATAAAATTGCAGTATTATTGCTAATATGTTGAACCATTCAAAGACAATGAAGGTGGTGGGTAGCCACTCATATTCACCTTGATCATTGGACATTTTAATTAATTACATGCCACAATTTAGAAACTTTATTTTGCACTTTATTACGTCTCTTTTCATAATTGCAATCCTTATTTTCATGTTATCTGATGGTATTAGATATATTTATAATGCTTTGCAGTCATTGATATTTACAACTATAAGAAGAAATATATATTGTATGGTTGTAGTTATACTTATAATGAGATGTAGTAATTCTATGGTTGTATTTATAGTTATAGGGAGACATGATCATATTCATTTTTTAATGGGAAGATTAGAATCTAAGTTTTATAATTATTCAAATTTTTAATAGATGAAAAATACTAGAACTAGTTGCAATATGAAAGATAATTAAAAAAAAAATGATGTAATTTTTATCAAAAATAGAAATAAAAAACATTAAATGATGTAATTTTGATTGAAAATAGCAATATATATATATATATATATATATTGAATAGTTATGGAACATATTCATCATGGAAGTAGTGAAATTTTAGTGTGAGTGGCTAAGTATTGAGTTCATTGCAATTTTAATGTGGGTGGAATAATATTGGGTTCATTTTATATTCGATCTTTAAGGTATTAAAACTG
>SNQJ01S0017089.1:224479-262908 GCA_010110895.2 Picea sitchensis | reverse complement strand
ACACTACCTCATGGGGAAAAGGTTTGAGCTAAGAATAGACCATAATGGTCTGAAATATTTATTTGATCAGCCAACTCTAAATGCTAGGCAAAGAAGATGGTTAGAATTTCTAAGTGAATATGACTTTGATATAAAGCATATCAAGGGGAAAGAGAACAAAGTGAATGATGCACTCAGCAGAAGAGTGGATGAATTGCATGCTACAACCATTAGCATGTACCAATCATATTTGAAATACAAAATTATAGAGGCTACCAAATCAGATTTGCAATACAAGGAATTAGTGGGAAAATTACAACAAGGTATTTTGCAGAAGAAAATTGAGGAATATAAGCTAGATAATGATGAAATTCTCATGTACAGGGGAAAAATATATTTACCAAATTCTCAGGAATTGAAAAATATGGTATAGAGAGAAATGAATAATGTACCTTATGTTGGGCACCTAGGATATCAAAAAATTATTGCAGCTGTCAAAAGCCAATATTATTGGCCATGCATAAAGAAAGAGGTTGCGGATTTTATTGCCAGATATTTGGAATGTCAAAAGGTAAAGGCTGAGCATAAACACCCAGCTGGTTTGATACATCCATTACCCATTCCTGAGTGGAAATGGGAAGTTGTAACAATGGATTTCATCACTAAACTGCCCAAAACAAACAAGCAACATGATTCTATCATGGTAGTGGTGGATAAGCTTACTAAAGCTGCCCATTTTATTCCAATAAAGTTGACTCACGAGGCAGCCAAAATTGTTGATGTTTATATGAAGGAAATTGCTAGATTACATGGAGTACCCAAGAAAATTGTATTTGACAAAGATCTAAAATTTACCTCAAAATTTTGGAAGAGATTATTTAATGAATTTGGAACAAATTTGAATTTTAGTACAACGTATCATCTAGAATCAGATGGACAAACAGAGAGTGTAAATCAAGTGATTGAATATATGTTGAGGATATATGTGACGGATAAACCATCAAAATGGGAAGAATACCTACACTTGGTAGAGTTTTCTTATAAAAATGGGTACCAAAAATCTCTAAAGATGAGCCCATTTGAGGTACTTTATGAAAGAAAGTGTAACACACCCATAAACTGGGATAACCCAGCAGATAAAGCAGTGGTTAAGCCATATTTTATTAGGGAAATGGAGGAGAAAATGATAAAAATAAAGCAAAATTAAAGGTATCCCAAGACAAATAGAAAATCTATGTTGATAAGGACAGAACTCACAGGGAATTTAAGGTGGGAGACCATGTATTTTTGAAAGTGAAAGCCAACAAAAGTTCCCTAAAGTTGGCAAATTGTTCAAAGTTTGCAGCTCGCTATTGTGGTCCATTTGAAATCCTATAAAAGATTGGTCCAATACCTTATATGATTGCATTGCCTGCGTCTATGTCTGTTCATAATGTATTCCATGTATCTTTGCTTAAGAAATATATACCTGATGTTAATCATGTTATTGATTGGAATGTAATTCAGGTGGAGCAAGAAGGCGCTTTCCAAGTGCATCCGGTATGCATTATGGATCAGAAAATCAAATAGCTCCGGAATCGAGCCATAGGACTGGTAAAGGTCCAATGGACTTGGTACAGTCTTGAGGACGCTACTTGGGAGCATGAGGATGCAATGCAGGCAGAATACCCACATCTTTTTGAAGACTTTTGAAATTTTATTGCATATGTGTACATGATGCACTGAGGATAGTGCATAAATAAGGGGGGGGGATTGTAATATCCCTAAGGCCAAACCCAATTGTAAATGTAAATGCAAATGTACTTAAGCTGGAGAGTTGTTTTGATATCATTTTTATATGCACATTTCATGGCATAGTGCGTGCATGTACTGCGCAGTAAAATTAGGAAGTGTGCACATTCTGGGATACCATACGCAACAACTTAAGTGCGGGCAATTTTGAGGCCAGGGAGCCTTTGTGTATATGCTGCGTTTTATAGGCTAGTGTGACAATTATTATAAGCTAGGATGATTATATTTTGATTAGACTGGAGAACCTAGATGTTAAAGGCGAGTGCACTTATATTTGTATATGTCTCATAATTAATATAAAATACATCGATATGCGCAGAATGAACATGATAAAAGAGATGGGAGACTAAAATCCACTAGTTAGGGAAAGGGTAGGGCTAAAAGTGAAGGAAAAGGGCTAAGCTAGGAAGCTTAAGCCAAAAAAGAATATTATATTAATATTTCTTAAATCATAAAGTATGGATAATTATTTTATCCTAAGTTCTAAAGTTCGGTACAAGTGGGCCAAAGTAGCTCCCAACATGACAAGTGTCAAGTTGTGGACATGCATAAATATTATTGGGACTTAGTTCATTTTCCCATCTTTTCCCATCATTCTTCCCATCCTTCCTTCCATCATTCAGTAATTCAGTCAATCATCAATGATCATGCACACACCCGTTGATCTATCATTTGTATCTTCATGACTATACCTTAACCTATATCCATAGCCTTTTTGTGTTGGTGTATCTGGTTAGCTAGGGAGTTGGACTAAAGAAGCAGGTTGTCAGGTCCGTGGGATACTAAAGAGGTGGGTTTTCAGGCCCATAAGAAATTCTCTAGGTGAGACAATTGTTGGGAATTGATTTCCTAAAGGTGCTAAACTGCAACTACATTGCTATGAGACTTTATGTCCGGCCTATTGCTGAAGCCCAGAAAGGAAGTGGAGCAGCTGAAGGACTATTGAGCAGAGAAGGGGAACACTTCCTGGGTGGGACAGGCATATGGGGAATGAGAGACTGTAGGTTGTTAGTTTGAGTTGGCACTTGAGATAGAGTCTTTCCTGTTGTCTATCAGCCTTTAGCCTGGTTAGGAATCCCTTTACCTGGATGGATTTTAGTCCTAACTCGGGGGTGACTCACTGTTGAGAGTCATGAGTAGTGTGGTCTAAGGCTAGAAGGTTTGTAGAAGGTATGCACGCAGTTGGTGACATTCTTACCAAGATAAGTGCCAATTGTGTGATAAATTTACATGTTGCATTGTTATTTACATGCCTATTCTTATGGGATATCATATGTGCGGTTATAACTGTGTTTATTTTTATGAGTATTTCCTGTATATGTTGCATGTATATGTTTATTGTTATTTCAGTGTGAATCCGTGCATTTACAGATGTACATTTTATATATATATTTCCACAAGAGTTCTGTGTGTATATATTTTAATTGCATGCAGTTCGAAAATTTTATGTGGCATAGCTCAGTTGGATGTTGGGTATGTTACAGTATGTTCTGAAGAGAGAACGTACGAGTTATCTGTTGTAGCATGGCCCTGCTTGGGTGGTCGGCGACGTTACAATATGATACGAGAGATAGGATGCTCAGCTTAGTTGGATGCCGGGTGGTCGGGCCACGCTACACCAGAGAACTCTTACGTTCTCTCTGTGTAACATACTGTAACATACCCAACATCAAACTGAGATAAAATACAAGGTTCCAAATTTGGAAGATTATGCAGTCCTAAAAGAGTTTGAAGATGTGTTCAGGGAGGTACCAGGACTACCCCAAAAGAGAGATATTGATTTCTCTATAAATTTAATGCTTGGAGCAGCTCGAGTGTCAAAGACTCCTTACAGAATGAGTACACTAGAGTTGAAGGAGCTGCAAATGAATCTTGAAGAGCTTCTGAAGAAGGGGTATATATGCCCAAGTGTGTCACCTTGGGGTGCCCCAGTCTTGGTCATGAAGAAGAAAGATGAGACATTAAGATTATACATTGATTTTAGATAGTTGAATAAAGTGACTGTTAAGAACAAGAATCCTCTACCAAAAATTGATGATCTTTTTGATCAATTTAAAGATGCAAATATATTTTCAAAGATAGATCTCAGGTGAATATACCATTCAAGTAAGGATTTAAGAGAAAGTATAAATAGAGTATATATATATATCAAATATAATATATAAATAATAATGTATAAGTAATATATCATAATAATATAATATATAATATAGTGTGAATATAAGTGTTACATAATTAAATGATAATTAAAATATAATAATATAATGTAAATATATAATATATAAATATTATATGTATGTAATATAGTAAATAATAAAATAAGACATATGTAATATTATATAGGTAAATTATATATATATATAAATGAAGATTATGTAATATAGATATATAATATAGGTAATGTAATTATATGTTATTGTAATATAAGATTATAATATAAAAGATATGACAGTTGAAATGCTATGTACAAAATGAAAGATTGTTAAAAGCCCTAGGCGTAAGGGCGTATAAAAAACCTGATTGGTCCATTGGGTTTTCACATGAGTTGTATTTTTAGCTCTTTTTCACGAGACTGCTCCTCTCACATTAGTCCGCTGTGTGGAACAGTCCATGTTTGAGGGTAGCTAAACACTGATGATCTGTAACTATTTACCGTGGATTCTAAATCATGGAGCCTGCTCAAATAATTTCCATTGATATTTTACGGTCAGATACAAAGATATAAAGAGTGATGGGTGATGGAATCGATTTAAGCTTAATGGATTTTAAGTTTTAGGCTGACTGAATTTTGGGGTTCAGGGAACTGTTAAGTGTGGCATCTGTGAGAGGTTGAGAGAGAAACTTGGCAAATTATCAGGTATTTTTTTTCCATAGTTACCTAAGATTGGTCGAACGATAATTACCATCTGGATACCTAAGTCCGCGAAAAGGAGATTTAATTTATGTTTTTCTTGCACATTGGATTTGGTTTGAATTTTTTTTTTTCTGATACTGAGATTTGAATTTGGGCTATCAGTTCTCTCATATAGTGCATCGCTATAGATGGAGATAAGTCAAAGGAAGGGATTCGGTTCAATATTCATTTTTCCTTTCATTGTCATAGTGATTGATATGTAATACATTTTACATAATATGTAATACTTGTAATATTACATAATGTTATATGTCATATATATTACATATATGTAATATGTGATACATATTACATAATATGTAATACATATTATTTAATTATATATTATGTAATACATATTATATATATATATTTTTTTATTTAAAATTTAAATATGGAAAAATATATTTTAGTTATAGTTTAACTTTTTATTTAAAGGATTGGATATTATTATTAGATGTTTCAAACTAATTTTATATAAACAAAAACTGATAATTTCTTGAAATAAGCAACATTGGCTGTAGAGTTTAAGAACAGAACAAAAGATATTTATCAATTCCTCAAAATCACATATACATATATTACATATACATACATGTATAACACTGAATGACATTCTGGCCTTGCCTTGTTAATCCATTTCCTGTGCAGTTGAGACATCATTCATGCATTTATGTTCCATGCTATTTTTGTTCATTTTTTTATCGAACTATTAAGCTAGAGAATCCTTTGAATTTGATACGTTGAACTTGTATATCCGTTATTAAACTATAATATATATTTCCCTTGTTAAACGATAATATTTCCCTTCTACAGTTGCCATTAGCCCCAGTTGTCTCAACTTGATACTTTTAATGGAACCTGTTGGTACTGTCCATGGCCACGCTGATGTGGATGCCACTAAAACTAGTACGAAACCCTTTTCTTCATTCTTTATTTTAGAACCTTGATTTAAGGATTGCTGCCAAAATCCTATACTATTTCAAATTCTCTGCTCTACTATTCAACTAGTTGACTCTTAAAAGACTGGATTCAATTTCAATCCTCTCTCCAAAACTGTTTATAAGCACTTGCAGTTGGAATGTCAATGTATCTCTACAAAATAATTATCACAGTTGGAATGTCAATGTATCTCTAGAAAATAATTATCACCCTATTCTGGACATGAATTAAATCAGATCCACAGAAAGTCAAATCCAAACGGTAGGATTTGGTGTCATAGATATGAACAATTAATTGCCATTTTCCCCATCTATTATTGTGGGTAAATGTCCTCCTCTAATATGAAGCTTTTAATTAAAACTGGAAAACACTTTTGCATGGAATAATTTAGAAAAAAAAATGCATGGAAGGTGTTATGTAACCCTGAATCGGACAATTTAGCTTAAACATTGAACATATCTTCACGGCATTGAAGGTCTCTTTGGATGCCTAGTGCATTCTGAAGGTCATCTAATGTGTCGGCGTTCGTAATTTTGAATATTGTCACTATAGGTGATTTTTTAATACGATGCAAGAATGATTGTGAGTTTTTATAGTATATATGATATTTGAATATTTTGTCACCGAATCAGTTTGTGATATTTGAATACAAGTTTGATTATGAGCTATAATAACTGTGAGTCATTACATAAATATTTACCTTCTTTGCAATTATATTTAAAATATTTTTGTTTTACAAAGGTGGGAAAAACTCTCTCACTAGACCAGCACTCTGCCAACATCATATAAAAGTTCTATATAGAATACAGGAAAATTGAAGATGGGATTGGTAGACTCGGCATATAAAAGTTCTATTTAGAATTAAAAAAATGGAAAATAGAAGATATGGACTAAAAAAGGGAAAATAAAAGAAAATAGAAAATGGGTTGGTAGACTTACTTTTATTTTTAGGTAAATTTTTATATTTTATTATTTATTTTTTTCAAATATAATAATATATTAAAAAGAAGTTCGTCAAACAGCTATTATATTTAGAGTATTACTTTTTTATTTTAATCATTTGCATTTGATTGAAGGTTCTATTCTTCTCCTCTTCTCATGGGAAACAACATTTGGATTAAAGTTTAGCCATGGGCCATAACATATAATCATAACAAATAGTTGATAGATCTCTTCTCATGGGAAACAACATTTGGATTAAAGTTGCACCACCATAACATATAATCATAACAAATAGTTGATAGATCTCTTATCATGGGAAACAACATTTGGATTAAAGTTGCACCACCATAACATATAATCATAACAAAGATTTCATAGATAGAATAATAGTGCACTTATAAGGAAACATCTAGATTCTCATTAATAACTAATAAACATTCAATATTTTAAATACATTTTTGTATTTTTGATTTAGATAACTAATAACTAATATTACATTTTGTTAAAAGAAAAAATTTAATAAATTAATGTGGTATATTGTTTTTTTTTGTTTGTTAATTTGTGCAGGACCTGCGATTAACCTGTGGCTTGAGAAACCGCGACTCAGGGGCATCTAAGCCGTCAAAATCACCCGGGGATCGCACCCGGCCTGAGCCACACCAACCCTTAACATGGTTGGTCGTGCGACCGCTGAGAGCCACACCAACCCTTAACATGGTTGGATTTTTGTCCCCAGGTTTCAACCTATGACTTTAACATCACGGAGTGGTTTAACACCACCGGCCACCGACCGGCCCTACACCTCGGGGACTTAATGTGGTATATTGTTAAGTTTTAGTCACTTCCTTAATTTATTTGGTAACATTGTGTCACACATAAGATTTTGGTCTCAGTAATCATCTCAAATTTTTCCTTGGTGTTTTTAACACTATATATATATATATATATATATATATATATATATATATATATATATATATATATATATATATATATATATATATATAATAAAAAGTACATGGTGACCTTGGAAAGCTTCTTTTAATGCTTTTCGAACACATAAACAAAATTATAAAGAATTACAAATAATCACTTACCCTCTTAAGGTCCGATAGACCAATTAGGTCTTAGTGAACGATAATCATCATCATCATCATAATATATATATATATATATAAACCACATCCAAAATGTTGTTTATTACATTTAAATCTTATCTAAATTAAAGTTTGAATGTTGTTTATCAAATTTAAACATTCAACGAGTCTAGGGGCTCATTATTGAAACTCACATCATCCATTCTAAAATTGCAATAAATGAAACCTTTTCACTCATCAAGTTCCATGTTTGTGTCACTTTTGAGATGCTTAGCTCAAGAGGGGGAAACAATTTATAGGCTCACTTGTAATATTAAACTGGAAAAAATTATCTTGGATTACTTACCACTTTCTAAAGATGTTTTTTTGGTTCATATTAAATATTGATTTATCATGCGTTTAGAGGGATGAAATTCCTGGAGGTGAAAACCTCATTTTAAAGTGAAAATTTTGAGGAAAGGTTTACAGCTTGAGGGATTTTGTAACATCCCGCTGTTGCGCACGCCTGATCGGACTTATTCTTTGAGAACACTTGCGTGCAAGTGATCTAGTCCATTATACACTTAGCTATTTTGATTATACCTATGAGATGTTGTGGATTTGATGACATGTTATTTTGCTATATTTATATCTACATGTGCTATTGACTAAGTTGTCTTGAGTGTGGAGGACTCTCGACGTTAGAGGATGCCGAAAACATTGATGGATCTCCTTGGAGTCTAGATCGAGTCACGGAGTAGACTGTTATGGCTTGGATGTTCTTGATATTACAGATGTGACATATGACTAGATATTATGATTTTGATTTTTATAGCTGACACATTTTGTTGATGGATGCAGGCTAACAATAACTTGCTAACGAGACTCACATAGGAGTAAAGGGGTCACACATGACAACCAAAGACATTGAGGGTGAGGTGTGGCAACAACCCTGCCACAACCTACTAGAACTCTCGTCGTGGCTCAAATTGTAGGTTAACGATTACCTAGTTCAAGAGACCCGCGATGTCGTGAGGGCATACTGTGACAGTCTCACGATGATTCTAAAAGGCATGCAATAAGGTAGGGTCCTTATTTATTAGAGGCCCTTAGTCTCCCACAAGATCACCTCACGAAGTATGGACTCCATGGGTTTGACATCTACCAAATTCATTGAAGAGGCGAGTGGCACCCTTGGAGCACGTAGTGAGTCTTGAAGGGCACGTCTCGTAAATAAACATAAATGAAAGCGAGTGGCACCCTTGGAGCACATAGTGCGTTTTGAAGGGCACATCGCGATTTTAACTCGGGTAAGAAAATAAGCCTAGTACCTAGTAAACTATGCCTCCTTAGGACTTGGTTGGCCTTAAAATAAATGATGGTATGAGTAAAGTTTAATAACTAATTGTTCCCTTAAAAATTGTCGCCCAACCTAGTTAAATTAAAACCTTGGTCTAATTAGAACATTGATCAAACAAAAACTAAATAGACATGTAACAATAAGGGGGTAAACAAAATTCAAACATTATTTACTAAAGTAAAAATTATAATCGAGGATTAAATTATTAAAAGGATAAAATGTTTTTTTTTTTTTTTTTTTTTTGACTAAAATTGCTAATTTTGAACTTAGTTAAAAAATAAAAGGGGAAACTTAAACAAAAAGTGGAATGTTTAACTTAGTAAGGAATCTAGCCTTTGGAACTTTTTATTTGTGAAATCAACTAGGCTTTAAGTAAGGTGTAAGTCATTTAAGAAATGTAAGGGAATTAAGGGACACCGAGGAACGTTTTTAGGAACTCTTTCAGGTGGGTGAGGGAAATAGGCTAACTTAATTAATTAATAAATTGATTTTCTGGTGCGACTAAGGGATCGGGTGACATGAGTACGGGGGAGGTTTATCCTAATTAAATTTAATAAAAATAATATAATGAGGGTTTGGGAAACTAATCACTAAAGAAACGCTATAAAAAGTATGGCGGAGGAGGAGTATGGACCACGTCTGGTTTGCGTAAGGTTACGCTGCCAGAATTTTATCTTGACTGAATTTCTCTTGTGGGAGTTGGGATACCGAGCTCGGATAATGAGTGGTAGCTTGACCTTGTGAGGCGAGCTGGGAGCTATCATTCTCTGGTATTATGTGTTGCTCCTTTGCAGCTCGGGGGCTTAGGGGGAAGAAGAGTACCCCTAGCATTGATTGGGAGGTACCGGTGAAGTCTTCACAGTTAACAAGCGGGGAGTCGGAAGGAGCGTTGTCACAAATGATCAAACTCAAAATTGTCTTCGGCTACGGTATTTTGAGTATGTCGAAGGTTTCGCTAGTGTATGCTAGTTGGAGTTATTCAATTTCTCTTTATGTATATTCTTGTAAATAGATTGACACTAAAATTATGATTGTTATGCTTAGAAATTTGTAGCGCATTATGCTTTTAAAGTTTTGATTTAAAAGGCTAATAGTCTTGGTATGCCGAAGATTTCTCTCTTGTATGCTCATTGGAATTATTCAATTTCTCTTTATGTATATTCTTGCAAATAGATTGACATTGAAATTATGATTGTTATATTCAGAAATTTGTAGTGCATTATACTGTTAAAGTTTCGATTTAAAATGTTAATAGTCTTGGTATGTCAAAGGTTTCAGTCCTATATGCTCGTTGGAATTATTCAATTTCTCCTTATGTATACTCTTGTAAATAGATTGACACTGAAATTATGATTGTTATATTTAGAAATTTGTAGCACATTATGATTTTAAAGTGTGCATTTAAAATGTTAATAGTCGAAGGTTGCACTCATGTATGCTTGATGGAATTAATCAATTTATATTTATGTATATTCTTGTAAATAGAGTGACACTGAATTTATGATTTCTATATTCACGAATATGTAGTGCATTATGCTTGAAGTTTCAATTTAAAAGTTAAATAGTCCTGGTATGTCAGAAGAAGTTTGATGGTGTTCGGGTTGGCTATGCATTCACCAAGAGGAAAGACAGTTCCTCTTGAATGTGAAGTCCTTGAGCAGAATTAACATGGCTCTTGCAGACATTAAGGATGCACCAAGCGGTTCTTTTGTGTTGCTTCATGGTTGTGTTTACAACCCAACTAGAATTGATCCAACTCCTGAGCAGTGGGAGAAGACGGACGATGTTATTCAGGAAAATAATCGTACTGCTTCCTTTGATGTTGCTTATCCAGGATTTGCAAGCGGCAGCCCTGATGAGGATGCATCCTATGTGTGGTTATTGTAGCTCGTGTGATGGAAGTTTTTTTTGGTCAGTCCTACAACAAGAACTTGTGTCTCTACGCAGAACGGAAAGGTGTTGTTTTGTTGCATGCTCTTCATAAAATGCAACATTTAGGGTGAAGATCCATATTAAAGGGCTTGCTAAAGCCTTGTACGCAAATCCTCCAGTTCACGGGGGATGAATTATGGCATTATTTGGTAAATCGAATGGGAGGTGGCATGCACCCGATGGTCAAAGGCGCGCATGCTGCTCCAGGAAGAGCTAGAGGTTCGCACACGTCACATCTCGCCCATGGGTGCACCAGAGTCATCCCGTCTGAGCTCAGCGCGTTCTCCCGAAATCCTGTGAGGAGCCATACCTCCGTTCAGCTGCATTCCCTATCCGTCTCCTTCCATGAATTATGATTTCAGTGAAGCGCCCTACGATCTGGTTTAGATGTAAGGCATGACTCATACGCATGTAGTTGGGACCGCGTGCATTCCTTCCCTGTAAAATCCCTATTGGCTAACATAGACCGGGGTCCCAACGCTGACTAGAAGGTTCATGCGTATTCCCAGCTAGTCAACTAGAGTGCCCTTGTCTACATACCTGAAGGGTTAATGGTTGTGTTATTAATGGAAAAGTGGTTGAGTTATTTCCTTCGAGGGATCGTGTGAAAGTAGTGCCGGGCTCGGGATTTAATTCCGTTTTACCTTTTTATTTTTCTAATTTAACTAGTGAGCTTGTCTATTAGATTCATGGGATTGTTCTCTAAAAAGATGCTTGTATTGAACTCCTTTACGAGTATTCAAGGAACTCTTGTTTAATGAATAATTAATTCTTACCACGTATAGAACACACTTTTATTTCATGTAAAGGAACCCTTAGAATATCACTTTGGGATTAATTTGAGCTTGATTAATGCTAAGTATGTAGCGTATTTTCCTCCTTTTGACCTTGGGTTTAGTGACGGGCCCCTATGACTCTTGTAAGTGCTAGGTTTAGATAGTGTATAGTAATTTCTAATGTACTTATAGGAAAACTTGTTAGTTGGTAAGCATCCACTTGTTCTAATTTTCCCAAGGGGGTTTCCAAGCGAGCGTGGGCCTTCCTTTAAACCTTTAAATGAATCCTTAACTTGGTCTTGAAGCTCTCCCTTTATGTTAATTATGATTATCCTTCTTAAATCACCTAGGGTTCAGGGCATTTCTGAGTTAATGTTGATTTATGTTTCGATTGCATGCACCTCGAAATATGTTGACTATGGTTAATTCATTGATTTGATTAATCATGCATATTGAGACAAAAGATTCACCCTTGTGCCATGGAATAAGATCTATGGCTAGACTTGCACCTTAAATTATGTGGTTGATAGATTAATCCTTGTAACCTCATGCGTCTTGTAAATAAAATAAACTTCTCTTGCATCCTGAACCTTGCGTTTAGGATTGGTTGGGTATTTAGGTTACTAGCACCTTGTATTTTATTGATGAGGTATGTTTAGTCGAGTGTTTAGTTTTCCTTCCTCCCTGAGTTAGAATGGATTTTCACTTTTTCCCCAGGAAAATAAGGTTGACATTTACCCATGTGCTATGGTTTGTATGGATGCTTGTTTTTATAGAAATTGTTTACTCTTCCATGATAAATTAAAGACGATGTCGCCTTAGCTTATGTCATGTATGAGGGATTTTAATTATAATCGATTTATTGCGCCTTGGAAATTATTGATGTGCGATCTATCATTAAACTAGTTATGTCTTGAAAGTCACACATATGTATGATCGGTTGTGAATTTTCTTAATCTTGCGCTTTAAGGGAGGAGATGTAGGTTTTAATTCCATCACTAGATTCTTGGGTGCATTGATTTTTGGGTCGGTGTTGATTGTGTTAGAAGTTAGATTTGTGCCTGCATTAAACCATTTATGTTGATGAATGATGGTTTTAAAGGTTAGAGTTCTCGTACGCATTGAATAGTTAACATTGTTGGATGATTGTCTAGAATTGATTCTCGCGCCATGAAAAAACGTCGTTGTGCAATGAAAATGATGATTATACTTATGAGATGAATTGAGTGATGTACGATTCATGTTGTTTTTGGGTCTTTATTATTTAGGCACTGTTGTTGTTGGGCGGTTGTTAATTACTATGTTAATGCATTGATGTGCATGTCATGGTTCTTTGTGACAAGGTATCGTCATTGTGCAATATTGGATTATTAATGATTTATTAATGTTTGTTAATTTATGTGATTGATGTGTCGATGATGTTGACTATGATTATGATGTTTAATTTTTCCTAACACAACTTGGAGAAAAAAAACCAATAACCTATTGTACATCGTTTGGTTGTCGTAACGACTGGGTTGTTACATATGGTATAAGAGCAGGTTTAACCCTGCGACTATGGATAGTCACATCTTCCATTGATTTATACACTGGAACTAATAACTTATCCCCTAATTAAAATTTTACCTTTTCCATGAGTTACTCAGGGTAAGAAGACGTCATAAAGGTTGACATGTGGTGTCAGGGGAGAAGTTGCGACACCTCCAGTAGCACCTGTTCCAGAGGGGTCGAACCCCCAAGGAGAAGAACAAGTCTTGATCTTGAGCAGATTTTAGCACGTGGTGCGTTGGGTTTGACAGGGTCCTTCCAAGCAAATGTCAGAGGCCTTAACTAAATGTATGTTCTTAGATAAGGCCAGAGTGCATGTACCCCTGAGGGTCCATAGCACACTCGAGCCAGTATTGGTAGCTTCCATGGAAAACTCGAGAAGATTAAGTTCTCGAGTCCATAAGTGACATAGATGGCTTAGCCGTCAAGTCATGGTTGGAGAGCCAGTCGATGTGCTTCATGATTTCGACCTCCAGCACGAAGGTCTGCTTAGGCAGTCTTCAACCAAAGGGGAACACTTTTCTATGGAGTAAGACGCTCCTACCTCACCTAAACATGGTCGTCGAAGCGATGTTAGGGGAACGGTTCGAGGAATGGTTTTAGGAGAAGCATTTGTGAGAGGAAATCGTTGAGAGCGAGTTCGATGAGTTCAATGCCTTACGACAAGGTGGGCGTATGGTGCCTGATTATGAGACCATATGTATGGAGATACTTCAGTATGCCCCACATCTGAACATGAAGAAGATGGACATCAACAAGTTCATGACCGACCTTAACTCCAGCTTTTGTGTGAAGGTGAGGATTTAAATGCCTCAAATCTTGCATGATATAGTCCAGCAGGCCTCTTAGTTAAGGAATATTTTACCGTGGGAGTCCAGTAAGGACTCCTACAGGACCATTTGGACTGACAACATTTCGTACGCAGAAGTGTTAGACGTCATCTATACTAGACCTCTTTGTACCAAGATACGTCTATAGGACCCTTGTTCACGAAACCTTGATGATAGGTTCCTTAGCGGAGGGCTCCCTATAGGGGACCACTACATCTACGGAAACACCGCTAACAATCATCATTTAGGTTCGGCAACAAAATAGACCAGGATCTTAGGCTTGTGGGCCAAAAAAATTTATTCTTGGGCTAGGAGTAATGGAATGGAGGTGGGATATGGACGTGTGGGAAGTCACCTTATGAGCAAGATTGTCTAGTTGAAAGGGGCAAGAGCGGCTGAGTCAACAAGACACACTACTAGGGCGGAGATGGGAAAGGCCCATCGAATTCTTGACCGCAGTAAATAACCGCTAGGCCAAGCACCAGTCCACTATGTTCGAGGCATTAGGTGCCATTGCCAAACAAAATTTTAGTATTTGTAGACCTCAGTTCAATAGAGAGCTCTAATTCTGGTACCATGCTAAAGGGATTTAGGTAAAGGCATTCGACAGGATGAGTTTAGATTCGTCGATCTAGATTCGGGTACCAACCGGATGGTTGGAGGAAGGGATATGAACTGTCTCTTTAACTTGGGGATAGTGTAATGAATTATGACCTATGTCATTATCTTTAGGTATTATGACGTCATGATCAATATGGAATGTTGGGAATCGCATGATGTGATACTCAACGGTAAGATGAGGAGGTTGAGTTGGACCGAGGATAAAGGACAAAGAAGTGTGATTGTGGGAAGAAAATGGGGAGTATCCCCGAGGTTAATTTCTTCCCTACAAATACAAGAGATCACACACAACGATGCAAGTTATATACATACTTAGCACCGAAATTTACGGGCGTGGCGAAATTATTAGAAGACCTTCCAGTAGTATGATAGTTTACGAACATGATTCCCAAAATATTTACCAGGTGTGCCTCCCGAAGCTAAGATGGAATTTACCATCGACCTAAAACCTAGAACTGAACCGATGGTAGGAAATCCTTATCAGATGTCGACCCTTGAGTTACAGAAGTTGAAAGTGCAACTGAAGGAGTTATTGAACCTAGGACTTATACGTCCAAGTGTATATCCTTCGAGTGCTCCTGTTAATTTAATTCAGAATAAGGATGGGTCACAGAGACTTTGCTTGACTACCGTCGAGTATTCCTTGACGACATTGTATTATTTTCTCGGATGATGAAAGATGAAGATGAACTTTTACACTTGGTACTACAGTGTGGCGAGAGAAAACATTATGGGAAGCAGTTGCAAAGCTATCAAGAATTCATTACTTAGGGAATGTTATCTGTGGTGAAGGAATCATTGTGGATCCAATGAAGGTAGAGGCTATTTTGGAGTGGTGTGCACTGACTAATCTCTGAGAAGTGTGTAGCTTCATGGGTTAGTGGTATATTATTGAGGGTTCTTCGAATATAGAAATTTCGATTATAGAATTGCAGAATAAGAACAGGAACTTTGCGTGGACCAAAAAATGTGCGGAAGCCTTTCGAAAGCTCAAGGAGATGTTGACGACAACACCAATACTAAAGTTCCCTGACATGGACGAGAAATTCTTGGTATGAATAGACTCATCCAAGGAAGGCTTAGACAGATTCTTGATGCAAGACGTTCAAGTGATCGTTTACATATCACGAAACTTAAGAAGGCATGGGGAGAACTATGCGGTGCACGACTTGGATTTATTAGTCAATGTGTATTCCCTAAGAGTGTGGGGACACTACCTGATTGGAAAAATTTTCGAACCAAAAAAAAAATGTACCATTGTGGTTCGCAACACCCTATTACACCAAGTGAATTTGATTCACGGGAAAGGCGTTGGTCAGAACGGCTTAGCGAGTACAATTTTGAGATTTCCTACATAAAAGGAACACTGAATGGAGGTGGGTGCGTGGATTTGGAGGCCACGCTTATTTTCGATGGTGCCTCTCCAAAAGAATATCCATGAAATGATTCTAACTACAACACGATGATGAATGGTATAAAAAGGTTAAGGAATTCTATTGGACAAGACACCATGTTGGTACCAAAATTGAGGGATATACTGTGGAAAACGACAAATCATTGAGATATAATAACCAGGTTTACTTACATCCCTACGGCGATTTGAGAAATTTTGATTCTTATACAAATATCATAGAGCAGTGTACATGGCTCATCCAGGAGTCATGAAGTTGAGGACAAACCTTAAGCTCTTATTCTTATGGAAGGGATAAAGGTGGTCATCATCAACCATGTGGAAAGATTTCTAGAAAGATGCTAGGTGAAGGTTGAACATATACCTCCGACAGGATTGCTACATCCACACGCTATTCTGGAATTGAAATGGGAGATCATTTTGATGGAATTCATCAGGAAAATTTTCTTTGGCGGCAAGGTGGCACAACTCGAATTTCATGGTAGGTGACACTCTGATGAAGAGTGCTCATTTTATCCCTGTGCGTATGATGTATCAGGTGCCAAACATAGCTAGAATTTTATCAGCAAGACAGTGAGACTGCATGGCATGACTAAGAGGATTATATTCGATCATGGATCAGTGTTTACAGGACTCTTTTGGACTAGTTCCAAGAGGCCTTTGGAACCCAACTTAACTTTAGTACCATGCATCACCCGGTGAAAAATGGGTAGACCGAAGGAATAAATAGAATTTTGGAATGTTATGTTACGTGTGTATGTGTTGGACCAACAAAAATGTTGGAAATCATTCTTGTCGCTGGCTGAGTTTGCGTGGAACAACTGCCATCAAGATACCGTTTAGATGGCACCGTTGAGTTTCTCTATGGGTGCCATGCGAGATGCCTTGATATAGGATAGAATCGAGGAAGGGGTCCTAGTGGGACTAGAAGCGATCCAAGAAATGAAAGATCAAATGAAAACAATAATACAAAGGATCACGAAGCGAAGGTTTGACAGAAGAGTTATGCCAATGCGCATCATGCCGACCATAGTTATGAAGTTGGTGATTGAGTCCTCTTGTGGGTGAAACCGCATAAGAGTTCGATCAAGTTTGGAAAGGGTGATAAAATCTCTCCTAGGTTTGTTGGACCCTTTGCGATTGTGGAAAATAAGGGGCCCGTGGCCTATCGACTAGCATTTCCTGATTCTTTGAGGCATATACATGATGTTTTTCACGTATCTGTTTTGAGACATTATGTTAGTGATCCTAAACATGTTATTGACATGATTTCCTTGCAGGTATCAGAGGAGGGTGTGCTCACGACGGATCCAATCCACATCCTAGACAATCACATTCGACAGCTACGATGTCGAATAATATATCAGGTCAAGGTCCAGTGGGACAACTATAGTCTGCACTTGACGACTTGGGAGGACACATATGATAAGCATCAACAATTTCCATTTTTTTTTATAGCTAGACATATGATATTGTGATACACTTTATTTTGGCACTAATATACTGTGAAACTTTGGGATGAAGTTTAAAACAAGAGGGGGTGTATGCAACATCCCTCTCTTGCGCACACCTGATTGGACATATTCTTTGAGGACACTTGCGTGCAAGTGATCCACTCCATTATATGATTGGATATTTTGATTATGGCTATGAGATTTTGTGGATTTGATGACATGTTATTTTTCTATATTTATATTGATAGGTGCTATTGACTAAGTTTTCCTAAGTGTGGAGGACTCTGGATGTTAGAGGATGCCGAAGACATCAATGGATCTCCTTGGACTTTGGATCGAGTCAAGGAGTGGACTGTTATGGCTTGTATGTTCTTGATATTACAGATGTGACATATGACTAGATATTATGATGTTGATTGTTATAGATGACATGTTTTGTTGATGGATGCAGGATGACGATAACTTGCTAACCAGACTCACATAGGAGTAAAGGGGTCATGCACGACAACCAGAGACATTGAGGTAGAAGTGTGATAGCACCCCTACCACAACCTACTGGCACTTATTCCACTGCTCGAACTATAAATTAACAATTACCTAGTTTGAGATACCCGCGATGCCATGATGCAAGAATGTGACAGTCTCTTACGATGATTCTAAGGGGCACGCAATAAGGCAGGGTCCTTATTCCTTAGAGGCCCTTAGTCTCCCACAAGATCACCTAATGGAGTATTGACTCCAGAGGTTTGACATCTACCAAATTCAGTCAAGAGGCGAGTGGCACCCTTGGAGCACGTAATGCGTCTTGAAGGACACATCATGAAAATAAACAAGAATTCAAGCGAGTGGAACCCTTGGAGCACGTAGTGTGTCTTGAAGGGAACGTCGTGGTTTTAACTTCGGTAAGAAAATAAACCTACTACCTAGTAAATTGTGCCTCCTTAGGAGCTCGTCAATCTTAAAATAGATGATGGTATGGGTAAAGTTTAATAACTGGTTGTTCTCTTAAAAAATTCCGCCCAACCTAGTGAAATTAAAATCTTGGTCTAAGTAGAACATTGATCAAAGAAAAACTAAATAGACATGTAACAAGAAGGGGGTAAATAAAATTCAAACATTATTTATTAAAGTAAAAATTATAATGGAGGATTAAATTATTAAAAGGGTAAAATGGTTGTTTTTATCTAAACTTGCTAATTTTGAACTTAGTTAAAAATAAAAAGGGGAAACTTACAAAAAAATGGAAACTTAAAGAAAAGGGGAAACTTAAATAAAAAGGGGAAAGTCTAACTTAGTAAGGAATGTAGCCTTTGGAACTTTCTATTTGTGAACTCAATAAGGCTTTAAGTAAGGTGTAAGTCATTTAATAAATGTAAGGGAAAAAAGAGACACCGAGGAACATTTTTAGAAACACTTTTAGGTGGGTGAGGGAAATAGGCTAATTTAATTAATTAATAAATTGATTTTCTGGTGCGACTAAGGGATTAGGTGACATGTGTATGGGGGAGGTTTATGCTAAATAAATTTAATAAAAATAATCTAATGAGGGTTTGGGAAACTAATTACTAAAGAAACTCTATGAAAAGAATGGAGGAGGAGGAGTATGGATCTTGACTAAATTTCTCTGGTGGGAGTTGGGATACCCAGCTCGGATAATGAGTGGTAGCTCAACCTTGCGAGGCGAGCTAGGAGCTAACATTCTCTGGTATTGTGTGTGTGTCCCTTTTGTGGCTTGTGGGACTCACGGGAAGAAGAGTACCCCTAGCGTTGACTGGGAGGTACCGATGAGGTCTTCACAATTAGCATGCAGGGATTCAGAAGGAGCATCGTCACAAAGGATTAACCTCAAAATTGTCTTCGGCTATAATATTTTGAGTTTCATTTTAAAAGGTTAAATAGTAATATTATGTCAAAGGTTTATCTCCTATATGATCATTAGAGTTATTCAATTTATCTTTATGTATATTCTTGTAAATAGATTAACACTGAAATTATGATTGTTATGTTCAGAAATTTGTAGTGCATTATGCTTTTAAATTTTTGATTTAAAAAGTTAATAGTCTTGGTATGTTGAAGGTTTCGCTCTTGTATGGTTGTTGGAATTATTCAATTTCTCTTTATGTCTATTCTTGCAAATAGATTGACACTGAAATTATGATTGTTATATTCAGAATTTTTTTAGCGCATTATGTTGTTAAATTTTCGATTTAAAAGGTTAATAGTCTTGGTATATCAAAGGTTTTACTCTTGTATGCTCGTAGAAATTATTCAATTTCTCCTTATGTATATTCTTTTAAATAGATTGACACTCAAATTATGATTGTTATGTTCAAAAATTTGTAGCGCATTATGCTTTTAAAGTTTCCATTTAAAAGGTTAATAGTCTTGGTATGTCGAAGGTTGCACTCCTGTACGCTCAATGGAATTAATCAATTTCTCTTTATGTATATTCTTGTAAATAGATTGACATTGAATTTATAATTTTTATATTCAAAAATCTGTAGCGCATTATCTTTGAACTCATGGATGATTTTAGGGGCTAAATTTCGCTCATGGGCTAATTTTCCATTGTTTTTCAAAAAACAAGATTCGCTATTTTAAAAATGATTCGCCCAAATTTTATAGGATAAAATTATTTTACCTTCAAAATTGCCAAAATTTTATAAAAACTATATAAAATCCTTAGAAATTTGAATATTTTTACAAAAATATCGCCAAACATTTATAGTTGGCATATGAAGGATTAGTAAGATTCCCCAAGGCTTCTACATTTTAAAATAAATTTCCATCCTTAAAATCACCCCTGCTTGAACTTTCAATTTAAAAGTTAAATAGTCCTAGTATGTCAAAATAAGTTTGATGGTCTTCGGGTTGGCTATCCATTTTCCAAGAGGAAAGACAGTTCCTCTTGAATGTGAAGTCCTTGAGAATAATTAACATGGCTCTTGCAGACATTAAGGATATACCAAGCGATTATTTTTTGTTGCTTCATGGTTGTGCTTACAACCCAGCTGGAATTGATCCAACTCCTAAGCAGTGGGAGAAGACGACCGATGTTATTCAGGAAAAGAATCGTATCGCTTCCTTTGATTTTTCTTATCTGGCATTTGCAAGAAGAAACCCCGATGAGGATGCATCCTATGTGTGGTCGTTGTAGCTCGTATGATGGAAGTTCTGTTGGTCGGTCCTAGAGCAAGAACTCGGTTCTCTACGCAGAACAAATAGGTGTTGTTTTGTTGCATTCTCTTCATCAAATGCAACATTTATGGCGAAGAACCATCTTAAAGGGCTTGCTAAACCCTTATACACAAATCTTCGAGTTCATGGGGCATGAATTATGGCAGTGTTTGGTAAATCGAAGGGGAGATGGCATGCATGTTTCTCTAGGAAGAGCTAGAGGTTCACACACGTCACATAGCACGCATGGGTGCACCAGAGTTGTCCCCTCCGAGTAGAGCATGTTCTCCCGAAATTGTGTGAGGAGCCATACCTCCTTCGAGATGCATTCATTTTCCATCTTTTTCCACGAATTCTGATTTCAGTGAAGCGCCCTACGACCTGGTTTCAATGTCAGACATGACTCATACACATGCACTTGGTACCGTGTGCATTCCTTCCTTGTAAAATCCTTACTAGATAACGTCGATCGGGGTTCCAAGGATGACTACAGGGCTCAGGCGTATTCCGAGCTAGTCACCTAGAATGCCCTTGTCTTCATACCTGAAGGGTTAATGATTGTGTTATTAATGGAAAAGTGGTTGAGTTATTTCCTTCGAGGGCGCGTGTGAAATTAGTGTCATGTTCAGATTTAATTCCTTTTTACCTTTTTATTTTTCTAATTTAACTAGTGAGGGAAGTTGTCCGATTATTTAGTCAATGTCTTGTATTTTAGATTTATGGGATTGTTCTCTAAAAATCTGCTTGTATTGAACTCGGTTACGAGGATTCGAGGAACCCTTGTTTAACGAATAATTAATTCTTACCACGTATAGAACACACTTTTATTTCCTGCAAAGGAACCCTTAGAATATCACTTTGGGATTAATTTGAGCTTGATTAGTGTTAAGGATGTAGTGTAATTTCCTCCTTTTGACCTTGGGTTTAGTGAGGGGTCCCTATGACTCTCGTAAGTGCTGGGTTTAGATAGTGTATATTAATTGCTAATGTACTTATACGAAAAATTGTTAGTTGGTAAGCATCCACTGGTTCTAATTTTCCCAAGGGGGTTTCCAAGACAGTGTGGGCCTTCCTTTAAACATTTAAATGAATCCTTAACTTGGTCTTGAAGCTCTCCCTTTATTAAGTTAATTAAGATTGTCCTTCTTTAATCACCTAGGGTTCGAGGTATCTCTGAGTTAATGTTGATTTATGTTTGGATCACACACACCTCGAAATATGTTGACTATGGTTAATCCATTGATTTGATTAATCGTGCATATTTAGATAAAATATTCACCCTTGCGCCATCGAATAACATCTATGGCCACACTTGCACCTTAAATTATGTGGTTGATAGATTAAGCCTTGTAACCTCATGTGCCTTGTAAATAGAATAAACTTCTCTTGCGCCTTGAACCTTGCATTTAGGATTGGTTGGGTATTTAGTTTACTGACACCTCGTATTTTATTGATGAGGTATGTTTAGTCGAGTGTTTAGTTTTCCTTGCGCCCTGAGTTAGAATGGATGTTCACTTTCGCGCCAGGAAAATAAGGTTGACATTTACCCATGTCCTATGGTTTGTATGGATGCTTGTTTTTATACAAATTGTTTACACTTTCACGATAAATTAAAGACGATTACACTGCACCTTACCTTATGTCATGGATGAGGGATTTTAATAATAATCGATTTCTTACGCCTTGGAGATTATTGATGTGTGATATTTCATTAAACTGGTTAAATCTTGAAAGTCACGTGGATATATGATCGGTTTTGAATTTGCTTAATCTTGCACTTTAAGGGAGGAGATGTAGGTTTTAATTGCATCAATAGATTCTTGTGCACATTAATTTTTGGGTCGGTGTTGATTGTTTTAGAAGTTAGTTTCGCGTGCGCATTGAACCGTTTGTGTTGATGAATGATGGTTTTAAAGGTTAATATCGTTGGATGATTGTCTAGAATTGATTCTCGTGCCATGAATAAATGTCGTTGTGCGATGAAAATGATGACTATCCTTATTATATGAATTGAGCAATGTACGATTCATGTTGTTTTTGGGTCGTTATTATTTAGGCATTGTTATTGTTTGGTTTTTTTCTTTGTGACAAGGTGTCATCATTGTGCAGTATTGGATTATTAATGATTTATTAATGTTTGTCAATTTATGTGATTGATGTGTTGATGATGTTGACTATGATTATGATGTTTAATTTTTCCTAACACGGTTTGGAGAGAAAAATAAAATAAACTGTTGTATGTCATTTGGTTGTCGTAACGACTGGGTTGTTACAGATTTTATCCCTCTTGGTGCAATATAGATCCAAAATTAAGATGGATCTAAGCTAGTTGTTGGTTTTAGTTGATCAAACTTGAAATTTTTAGATAATAATATTTATGTATATGTATAGGTTTGAGATGAACTTGATACTTTGAAATTTACATTATTATAAATCCAAATAATAACAATGTTTAGTGATGAAGATATTGAATAATAAAAAAATGGAATTGTTAAGATATAGAACAACATATATACTACATGATATCATTAAATAACTCATATATTATATAGTAATTAACGTGAGTCTATCTTATTTAACTTTTATCTTACACAACACACTTTTATTGTTGTGGATTATGTCATTATTGAAATCAATCCATTGTAGTGTTTTGCATTATCTCATTATTGAAATCCTAACAAGTAATTTCTCTAAATCATTTTTCATTGTACCAGCTCTAAAATAAATGCACCCTATTTTGTTTTTGTTATAACATTGTTAAAATAATTTGAACTCCCTTATTTCTCTAAATCCTATTTTTAATATCATCATTGAAATCAATATGCATTATTATTTTGTGTTATATGACTAAAATCAATATGCCATATTGTTTTTTGCTATATCATTGGTGAAACCAATGAAGGTATTCAATGGTTGATATTGTATTCTCTTTTAGTTTTTGTGATTGGAAGATATCAAGAATATAAACCTAAAATTTTGCAACATTTTTTATTTTGATAAGTGATGAAAGAATAATTATATATCTTAAAGAATAATTATGTATCTTGAGAATCCTTTAATCCTCTTCATATTGAATTATTATCTCAATAAATCCCAATATATTTTTTGTTATTTTAGGTTGGAATCACTTTGAAAATGGATGGATGTCCAAAACCCTCATACTTTTACCATATTAGAGTCATTAAAAAATAATCTTATGTATTTATATGATATATACAATATGCAATATTTCATGCTAAATTTGAAGTCGGATATAATGTATATGTTACTATGGATCATATTCCAAAAGTAGATGTAGATTTGAACTTGTGACCTCTTATGAGGAAATACATGTTCTTAACCATTAGACCGACATATACATATATATATATATATATATATATATATATATATATATAGTTTAATATAAATTATGTTATTAATTTCTATTAACTTACAAGTTAATATGTCACTCAATATATATATAATGTTATTAACTTCTAACATAATGCTATTTATGATTCTATTGTTTCAAGTGATAATGATCTCATTTGTCTCTATGTGCATGATATATTTGGAATTAAATGTGCATTGATAGGATTTATTTAGAGTGAATAATATTTCTGATTTTTTTTTGCATGTTAAATAAAATAGAATCTAATATATGGTATAGATATCAAGAGTTTGAAATATATATATCCTACAAATTGACAATTATAACAAATAAAAAGTCTTTATTAATTATATAAAATTTAGTAATTGTCAAATGATTGTAACTCAATTGAGTTGGGTGAAGACTTTTCTTTTCTTTCTAAATTAGAGTCTCATCTATAAAGATATTTTGCTCTTTGTAAGCTATATATATTAGATTTTGTAAGAGATATATATTAGATGATCACATGTTTTGCTATTCCTTTTAATGTTGACATAGAAAATAATATATATATATATAATGTCTCTCTAAAAGCAATTAAACAAAAACAAATTAAGAATAACTCGTTTACCCAAAATAAAACTCACCGTGGACCTCCAAATTCTACCTGGCGGTTTATCGGTGTACGAGTCTGGCGCTACAATTTTAAAACAATTGAAGACGTTTTCATCCAAGTGTAATGAAGCCCATCAAAGAGTAAATGAGAACTCTCCGTTTCTATTCAGCATAAAGCTATAGAATCTGTGGAATTACATAAACTAGTATTAGAAAATCCGTATTTCACTTATTTCTATCAATATTTTATTAATGGGAAGAAAGATTTTTGTAAGATTGGCGAGCAGAAGATATTACGATTAAAATATATAGATTATATACTTTCTGAGTATATATATATATATATATATATATATATATTCTCTTGTGTTTAATTATATTTTATTATTTTTAATACTTTTTTATGTAATTAAATTTTGAAATTTTTAATTTCTATTAATTTTAAATCTTGTCTTTTTATTTATCAATTTTAAATATTTAAACTTATATTTTATATTTTGTTATTTGTATTATTATTAAATTATAATGCATAAAATATTTATTCTTTTTTATATCAACCTAATATTACATATAACATTTTTCTTTCTATCAAATTAATTAATTTATAATATTGATATCACATATAATTGTATCCTTCTAATAAATCAACACTTAATATTTATAATTCCTTGTTTCTTTGACATTATAACCCTAACAACTATGATTATAAATAACATTTTAATTCTAATTACTATAATTACTAACATCTAATTTATATATATATATATATATGATCCATATTCTATATAACTCATATCCACCTTTATTTATAATAAATATAGTATTTATTTTTTTTATATCAACTTAATAGGACATATAACATTTAGCATTCTAGAAAAACTAATTTATAATATTGATAAGACATAATTATTAATATCCTTTTAATATATAAGGATCTAATATTTATAATCTCTTGTTTCCCTAACATTATAACCACAACCACTATGATCATAAATAAGATTGTAATTCTAACCCATCTACTCATAACCTAAGAGAAATCATGCCATAGTATTTATGAGACCAAAGCATGACTTTACCCTATCATACACTTTTTATTCACATCCTAACAACCTATTTATAGGACACTAACAGGATCCATACGAATAGGTGGCTCTTTGGCAACATTTGCTTGTTGGGAATTGGACTTAAAGCTTAGTTCTGCAACTTTAGGCATTGAAGGACGCTCGATATACTTAAACATCTCAACTACTCTTTTAAAGAATTTATTTCTCCAAATAGGGTCATACATGGTATTTTCTGGGATGGCCTTTTGGATCTTTGCTTGATGTGGACTTTCTACGTGTGTGTCGGTATTTACACCTCCTCTAGTGAGAATATTGATATTAGGATCCTCTCTTTTAGCCATAGCTCTATGTTCATAATTTATCAAATTGGCACCTCTCTTCCTGGCCCGATTCTCCCATTTTGGAATAAGTTCTCGACAATCTTCTATATCATGGGAATTATTATGGAAATGTGCACACCAATGTCTTCTTGGAAGTGGACAATCTATCTCCAAGTGTCCATGCTCATCATAATTATAGCAACAAACTGGTCCTATTTCTCCAGTTCATCCTCCTCGGTATCCTCCTCCACCTCTGTGACCTCTTCCAAGTCATTGAGGTCCTTAATTCACTCTAAATGCAGACATATCTAATATTTTTGCAAGGGCATTCATAACCTTGCACTGAATAGTGTTATTCAAAGCAGAACCACAAAATTCACAATACATAGTATTCAATGCGGTAGTGTACTTCTATAAAATTGGGCAATGACTCAGAGAATGCCCATGACTCCTGCAGATCTCTCAATACTTAGTATTCTAACCTCCTTGATTATTTGGAAAGGAGTGGTATTGAACAGGCCCATGAAACAATTTTGTAACAACAACTTCCGTAACTCCTCCCACTGGCCCAACTGGTGGAGGAACTATATTAGAAGGCACTATACCCCCTAATATCATACATTCATTAGCCACATGAGATTCCATGTCGCAAACCATACACCATACTTGTTGTCGACCTAACTTCGTAAGGGTCAACTCTCTTGTATTTTCTTGCTCAACGTAGATATTTGGCTTTGTAATTGCACAATATTATCATACTTGAGATGTCTTGTTAGTATTGGATTTTATCTAGTCATTAGCATGCACCATGATCGAGATTAAGGGGTCAAACTCCAAGCGAAAGAGGTCATGGGAGATCTTACATATCTCACGCATCAAAGAACCAATACATATGGTTGGGAGCTAAGAAATTTATAGTTAAAAATCAATCCCTAAGGGCCCAGGACTCAGATTCATCGCCCAAACGCTTATCAGGAGAAAAAAGTCACTTATCTCGTCCAAAATAAGTTTAATCGCTTGATCAAATAGAGCTATATCATATAATCAAGGCTTAAATAGGGAGTCTGAGCAAAGGTGTGAGCATGATTATGTGACGATTACAATACAACCTGATCAATGATTGAGCGTGTAGGTCACACTTGAAATGCATCTAAGCGTTAACAAAACATTGGGGCATGACAATGGTTTGAAAGAGATACATGTCAAAGAATAAATGGTCTCGCATGGTAATATATGGGAAATAAAACCACTCCCCTAGGGTTGTGACAGTGCTATTCGAGTCTTTCTCAATAAAAAATTATCCAACTCATTGCATACCCAACAATATTCCTAATGCCACATGGATCCAGCATAATAATCCACCTGGACACCGAGGAATCTAAGAGAGACCTGACAAGTCGATGACACATATTTTTTATCCTATCATAGATCGCCACCTATGAGGAGAAGGCCCACCAGAGTTTTCCATCATCATATTAAACTCAACCATACATATGTTGAGCCTGAGAGAACACTTCAACACCTACATGGACCAATCCTAAGATACCACATGTCCAGGGATCCATGCTGACATCAGCATGAAAATACCCAATTTTTGTGCATTTTCCAAATTTCAAATGGCTCTGAACCATAGGAAAAAGGACACATGTGTTAAAATAGGGGCACAAGGGAGAATGATTTAGGTGAAAGGGAGGATTTGCTAACATCCTACCAAACCGGTTGGAAAAGAGGTGACATGTAACAATATATCTAGCATCATGTTTTCCATCCTTCATCGATCATCATACCCATGCCTATAGCCTGACAGGAGATAGTAATCATCATCTCGACATGTGAATTCACATGAGCCCTAGATATTCATAAATCCTATCAAGTGTAGCAAATTGTTTCCTCTCATTAGACAGTTTCTCAAGCATGTGTTGGGTTCTTATAAGATAAAGTAGAAGAGATCACAATCTACCAATATGCGAGTTATCTAGGTTCTAAAGGTGAGTTTATCAGATGACAGGTGTTTTAGATGATGACCCACCTGCATTAACCCTCTACTCAGGAGTGGATTATGAACCATATTGTCTATAGATGTTGGGATGGTGTCTTCTTTATTTCGTTATGAAAATAATTTCCTTCTCTGGTATCATTAGCATAATATTGATAAATAGATTTGGAAAATCATGCAAGTGCAATGGAGAAGATTGAAGCAGAGGATATAATGAGTTGGCCCATTCTGCCTAATTTTACTGAGCGTTGTCAGCTAGAAGGAAATATTTATCATATCATCTTAGCAACTCTGGTAAAAGGCTCATGATGCAGTGACCAAAATCAGTTGAGCCACCTAAAAGAACTAAAGCCAAGGATTAATTGGACGAGGAGAATACACCCATCGAGAGTATCAACAAGGCTCATTTGACGATAGAAATTAGTTTCTTACTAGTAAATCTGGTAAAATCAGTTAGAAAACTAGGAACGATTAAAAAAATTGATGCAATATCAATATTTTGACAAGATGGAATCAATTTTCAAGTAGCAGTATCACTCCAAGAAAGTAGTTTTCTCTTAAGAAGGAGTAGTTATAAATCAACAGAACGAGCTAATTTTTCAGGTCGACGCTTTGGGTAAATTAAGAGTATCCTATAACTGAGTTGTTTGATCAAGGATCCCCTCAACCACAGACCAATTTTCAAGGCTGTGAGATGCAAGAGATTCATCCCCTGTATTATGCTTTAGTCTATGCTTTTTTTTTGTGTACGTTCTTTTGTAAAAACCATCCCTCTCATTTCATGGTTTCTTTTATCACATCTCGATTAATAAAATCTCGAACAACAAGTTTTATGACATGTACAATGCTACTATGTGTTGTTTAGCTTATGATATTGAAGTGATTTCCTCTTAATGTATGACCACTTCATGTCATTTTCTCATGTATTTAATGATGTGCATATGGTACCTCCCTAGATTTGAGTATATGAAAATGTTTATTTTGTTATGCATGGTTTAATGATTTGGTATAGCTATTAGAACTGTTGAATTCTTAATTGCTCAACATGTTACTTTGTCTATATGTTGTGACATTCACCTTAAAGTTGCCTCACATGTACGTTTTCTATTTCTTCTAAATTCACCCCTTCTAAAAATTGAATCAAACTCTATGAAGCACTTGTTGACACATGACTCTTTGTGTTGAATGTCTTGGTATTAGTGATGGTATTGTTTGAGGGTCGATATTTTTATAAGAGAGAGAGAAAAAAACTTACCCAAAATTTTGCAGAATTTTTTCTATTGATCAATATGGTTTTAAGACTCGCTCTTAGTCTTAGTTCCTGGGATGCCTTAGCATAGTTCCATTTACATCCTGGAACAACTCGAGGGATAACTACCAAAATGGTTTTTTTTCACGGAATGGAATTTGAATATATCTTTCCTTTGGGATACAACATTGAATATATGATACTCAAAGGTGAACAAGTTTCAGACACCTTCGTTTTATTTATTTCACCTCGTGACTCCATAGAAAGAACATCTGGCATACAATAGAAGATCTACTAGAAGAAAACAAGATCCTAAGCATACTACAATATACTCATACCCATAGAATCTTGTGACCTACATAAATCTGAGAGAATGTCAAATATCTTCACCTCCAGGTAACCCTAATTTGAAAATTCTCATTTTGTTGTTCATGTAGGTAGTGAATATTTGTATCTAGTCAATATACCTATTGATTCCATTTTTGTTGCCAATCTTCCTCCTGAACCCTTAATAGATCTACAAAATTCACCTTTACGATTTTGTCAAGAAGTGAGCTCTTCCTTTGACCCGTTTTTGAAAAAGCATATAAATCATTCATCTTTTGAAGCCTAAAAAATTATCTTTTAGAATATGATGGCTAATTTAGGAGGAGGAAGAGCTCTAGGAAATCAACCTCCCCCGCCACCCTAAAACCCTTGGGTCATGGCTCAATTTGTCCCTTTAAATATTCTTGCTGATGTCCATGACCTACCTAAAAATTACTTGAATATTTTACCCTAGTACAATGGTGAACCAACACTGTCTATTGAAGAATTCCTAACATCCTTTCAAGATTTCATTGGTAACCTGTTCCTAGAGCATGATAATGTCTTCATGAGGTTTTTGGTCCAAAACCTAGAGGGAGATGTTCGTAAATGGTTTAGAGAACTCCACATAACCTCTATTGATAGTTGATAGGATCTTGAGTCTACATTTATGAAGTAATGGGGGGAGAAGAGGGACAACCTATATTACATGACTAAGTTTAGATCCCTAAAAAATAAATAAAACGAGTCCAAATTAATTGTTGTTTGGCACATAGAATGAACAAAATCCAATTAGTATTTTTATTATCAAAAGAGAAACCCAACCACACTAGTTATCTGATTCATACCCACGTGTTGTAATAGAATTTTGAAGGTTAGGGGATATAGTGAGCACTGAACCCCTTCCCCTGAAAGTGGAATTGGTCCAAAAGGGTCCATTCCACACATAGATAATGTGGTTGTGAATCTCAAAACCAACACACTTCACCTCCTTGAGAAAAAACCACATATAGATCATCCTTCTTCATAACTCTTCAAACAAATTGTTTTATGTCCTAAAATCGTAATCACATTCACATTCCAAGAAAGAAGAGAAAGCTTCATTTAATGAATAGAGGGTTCCTCAAAGTATTGAGTTTCTCTATCAATGTTACACTACCCAAGGAAGATAAACCCTTTTCTCAAGAAAGGATCACAACTTCCTTGAATGGATTTTCCTAAGGAAAAGGACTCACTGGTTTGCCAAGTTGTCCAAAGGAGTAGGACAAGAGGTGGCCTTCCTCTTCTTGGTATTAACCTACCAACCCTCTTAAACATGCATACCTTGTCCCTAATCACCAACACCTATAGTAGGACTTTTCATTGATCTCAAACCTTGTGTGATATCGATAGATACATAGTTAGAATCTTATGCTAGTTGTGAGCTATGTACTCAAATACTCCTATAAGGCCCTAGACACTTCCCCACTAGAACTACCATCCAAAGTTTGCAATGCACGAGACATCGACTGACCACCTTGGGCCTCTTTGATGAAACCAACTCATGACCTATCCTTGCGAACTAGGGTGGTTGATGTTGCAACACTTGTACCCTAAGAAGTTATAGGATGTGGTTTTCGATGAGAGTAATCATGAATTTTTCAATTGCCAAAACTCCATGGGAAGTGCACAAAAATTACAATTGAAGTTCAAGACCTATAAAACTATAGTAGTATTGCTAACATGTTGAACCATTCAAAGAAAATGAAGGTGGTGGGTAGCCACTAGTACCCACCTCGATCATTGGACATTTTAATTAATTACATGCCACAATTTATAAACTTTATTCTACACTTTATTATGTCTCATGGTATTAGTTATAATTATAATGCGTTGTAGTCATTGATATTTACAACTATAAGGATACGTGTATATTGTATGGTTGTAGTTATACTTATAATGAGATGTAGTAATTTTATGATTGTATTTATAGTTATAAGGAGACATGGTCATCTTCATTTTTTAATGGGAAGATTAGGAACTAAGTTTTATAACTATTCAAATTTCTAATAGATGAAAAAAAATAGAACCAATTGCAATATGCAAGAGAATTAAAAAAGAATAAATGATATAATTATTATTCGAAATAGAAATAAAAAACATTAAATCATGTAATTTTGATTGAAAATAGCAATATATATATTTAGATTGAATAGTTAGGGAACAATTCATCATGGAAGTAGTGCAATTTTAGTGTGGGTGGCCAAGTATTGGGTTCATTGAAATTTTAGTGTGGGTGAAAAGTATTGGGTTAATTGCAATTTTAGTGTGGATGAAAAGTATTGGGTTCATTTTATATTCAAACTTCAAGTTGTTAAAACTGGGTAGTGTACACATAACATAGGTGTTGGAATTTGATGCCCAAAATATTCATCATGACAAGTTTTGCTTGTCAAATATAGTCAATACTTATAACAACTTGTCAAGAAAAACAAACATCATTAAAATCATCAATTTTAATAAGAGAAATGTTTCTAAATTTCCAACCATAAATAACACATTCAATTTATATCCCATTTAAAGAAAACTAAAATTTAATATCCTCAATAAAAAAAATTATTTGAAGTAAACATGTTCATATATATATATATATATATATATCAATTTACCACAAGTCCATAGAAAACTCGATTTACCACAACTCCAAAAAATACATACATTTAAATAAAGTACATATTATGCACTAAGATATACACCTTAAATTACTCTTTATGTAAAGAGAGATCTAAAATTCCCATTCAAACAATATTGACAAACCATACATGCGAATTTAAGTTTAATAAAATTTTGAATTCAATTCCACACATACTTTCCTTATCAGTTTTGCACTCTTTATGTGACAAACCATACATGCGAATTCAAGTTTAATTAAATTTTGAATTCAATTCCAAACGTACTTTCCTTATCAGTTTTGCACTCTTTATGTAAAGGTGGGGATTTCAAATTATCATAAATCATCTACATGAGATTTAAGTTTAATAAAATTTGAATTCAATTCCAAACATAATTTCCTTATCCGTTTTGTGTCCGTCCCGTTACTCTTTCATCGAAATGTTGCTATTTAAACTAAAAGACACGGTTAACGGGTATATACAAAATTTGAAAAAGCTAAAAGCCAAAAAAAACAACGAAAAAGATATGACCGTTGAAATGCTAGGTACAAAATGAAAGATTGTTAAAAACCCTAGGCGTAAGGGCGTAGAAAAAACCTGATTGATCCATTGGGTTTCCACATGAGTTGCACACGGTTAACGGGTATATACAAAATTTGAAAAAGCTAAAAGCCAAAAAAAACAACGAAAAAGATATGACCGTTGAAATGCTAGGTACAAAATGAAAGATTGTTAAAAACCGTAGGCGTAAGGGCGTAGAAAAAACCTGATTGGTCCATTGGGTTTCCACATGAGTTGCACACAGTTAACGGGTATATACTAAATTTGAAAAAGCTAAAAGCCAAAAAAAACAACGAAAAAGATATGACCGTTGAAATGCTAGGTACAAAATGAAAGATTGTTAAAAACCCTAGGCGTAAGGGCGTAGAAAAAACCTGATTGGTCCATTGGGTTTCCACATGAGTTGCACACGGTTAACGGGTATATACAAAATTTGAAAAAGCTAAAAGCCGAAAAAAACAACGAAAAAGATATGACCGTTGAAATGCTAGGTACAAAATGAAAGATTGTTAAAAACCCTAGGCGTAAGGGCGTAGAAAAAACCTGATTGGTCCATTGGGTTTCCACATGAGTTGTATTTTTAGCTCTTTTTCACGAGACGGCTCCTCTTACATTAGAGCGCTGTGTGGAACAGTCCATGTTTGAGGGTAGCTAAACACCAATGATCTGTAACCATTTACTGTGGATTCTAAATCATGGAGCGTGCTCAAATAATTTCCATTGATATTTTATGGTCAGATACAAAGATATAAAGAGTGATGCGTGATGGAATCGAATTAAGCTTAATGGGTTTTAAGTTTTAGTCTGACTGGATTTTGGGGTTCAGGGAACTGTTCAAGAGTGGCATCTGTGAGAGGCAGAGAGAGAAACTTGGCAAATTATCAGGTATTTTTTTCCATACTTACCTAAGATTGGTCGAACGATAATTACCATCTGCATACCTAAGTCCGCGATAAGGAAATTTGATTTATGTTTTTATTGCGCATTGCATTTGATTTGAATTTTTTTCTGATACTGAGATTTGAATTTGGGCTTTCAGTTCTCCCATATAGTGCATAGCCATAGATTGAGATAAGTCAAAGGAAGGGATTCGGTTCAATATTCACCAGGTTTGTACTATTTTCCTTTCATTGTCATAGTGATTGATATGATTTATTTCTTTCTTAAATTTAAAATTTAAATACGGAGAAATATATTTTAGCTATAGTTCAATCTTTTATTTGAAGGGCTCGATATTATTATTACATGTTTTAAACTAATTTTATATAAACAAAAACCGATAACTTCTTGAAATAAGCAGCATTGGCTGTGGAGTTTAAGAACATAACAGATTTGTCTTCTGAAAAGATATTTATCAGTTACCCAAAATTACATATACATATATGTATAGCACTGAATGACACTCTGGCCTTGCCTTGTTAATCCATTTCCAGTACACTCGAGACATCATTCATGCATTTATGTCTCATGCTATTTTTGTTCATTTAAGCTAGAGAATCCTTTGAATTTGATACGTTAAACATGCACTTCCTTTATTAAGCTATAATATATATTTCCCTTGTTAAACGATAATATTTACCTTCGAAAGTTGCCATTAGCCGCTGTTTTCTCAACTTGATACTTTTAATGAAGCCTGCTGATACTGTCCATAACCATGCTGATGTGGATGCTACTAAAACTAGTACGAAACCCTTTTCTTCATTCTTTATTTTAGAACGTTCCTTTAAGGATTACTGCCAAAAGCCTATGTTATTTCAAATTCTCTGTTCTACTATTCAACTAGTTGACTCTTAAAGACGGGATTCAATTTAAATCCTCTCTCCAAAACTGTTTATAAGCGCTTGCAGTTGGAATGTCAATGCATCTCTAGAAAATAATTATCACCCTATCCTGGACATGAATTAAATCAGACCCACAGAAAATCAAATCCAAACGGTAGGTTTCGGTGTCATAGATATGAAGAATTAATTGACATTTGGGTAAATGTCCTCCTCTAATATGAAGCTTTTAATTAAAACTGGAAAAAACTCCTGCATGGAATAACTCAGAAAAAAAAAATGCATGGAAGGTGTTATGTAACCCTGAATCGGACAATTTAGCTTAAACCTTGAACATATCTTCACGGCATTGAAGGTCTCTGTGGATGTCTATTGCATTCTGAAGGTCATTTAATGTGTAGGCGTTAGTAATTTTTGAATATTCTGTCACTATTGGTGATTTTTTTAATACGATGTGAGTTTTTATTTTTTAATACGATGCAAGAATGATTGTGAGTTTTTATAGTATATCTGATATTTGAATATTTTGTCACCGAATCAGTTTGTGATATTTGAATACAAGTTTGATTATGAGCTATAATAGCTGAGTCATTACATAAATATGTACCTTCTTTGCAATTATATTTAAAACATTTTTGTTTTACAAAGGTAGGGAATCACTCTCTCACTAGAGCAGCACTCTGCCAACATCATATAAAAGTTCTATATAGAATAAAGGAAAATTGAAGATGGGATTAGTAGACTCGGCATAAAAAAAGTTTTATATAGAATAAAAAAAAGGAAAATTGAAGATATATTGAAAATGGGATTGGTAGATTCGACATATAAAAGTTTTATATACAATTAAAAAAGAAAATAGAAGATATAGAATAATAAAAAAGGGAAAATAGAAAATCGGATTGGTAGACTAGGCATATAAAAGTTTTATATACAATAAAAAAAACAGGAAAATAGAAGATATAGAATATAAAAAAGGAAAATAGAAGATATAGAATATAAAAAAGAAAAATAGAAGATGGGGTTGGTAGAATTTGCATATAAAAGTTCTATATACAATTTAAAAAAAAGAAAATAGAAGATATAGAATAAAAAGAAGGAAAATAGAAGATGGAGTTGGTAGATTTTCTTATTTTTAGGTAAGATTTTATACTATTATTTATTTTTTTCAAATATAATAATATATTATAAAAAAGTTTTTCAAACAACTATAATATTACGGGAGGTTTTTACTGAGTAGATGAAGGATTTACATACTCACAATCAGTCTTAAGTACTCGAGTACATATGTGTAAGATAAATAGTGTAGTGACCAGGTTGATTTATTCCATGAGTTAGGAGGGATAAAAGAGTTTGGTTCTTCCTCGGCTAACGAGATTCTTGGTTAGTAAATTTGCTGAATAGAAGATAGATTCTTTATATCTGGATATGGATGAGTTCCATAGATACTGAAAGGAGGAAGATAGCTCTTGGCAACAATGCTTTTTATATCCACTCTTTTTTCAAGAAGATCTTTACCCAATTTCTTATGATCATTATTTAGATGGATTGAGTTCCTCCAAACGGATGGAACATTTAAGTTTCAATTATTAATTCAGTTTCTGAACTGTAAAACGTTTGATTGGTCAAATACGTTAACAGAATTATTCAATTGTTTTATTAGTAAATTGCGATCCAAATCCATTAGTTTAGTTGATAGCAAGAAGAATTCCTATTCTGAATCGGTACTACAAGGATTGACATTGGCCGTGGAAGTTAGGACTGACATTGGTTCTCGAAGTTCCGTTCTCTATACGGTCAAAATATTCAACTAACTATAATATCTAGAGTTATTTTTTTTTTAATCATTTACATTTGATTGAAGATTCTACTTTTATCCTCTTCTTATGGGAAACAACATTTATTTTATCCTCTTCTTATGGGAAACAACATTTAGATCTCTTCTTCTCATGGGAAACAATATTTAGATTAGAGTTTTACCCATAGGGCATAACATATAATGATAACAAATTATAACAAAGAATTGATAAATAGAATAAAATTGCACTTATAAGAAAACTTTTAGAATCTTATTAATAACAAATAAACAAATAACATTTTAAATATTATTAATATTTTTGTATTTTTTATTCACATAGGTAATAATTAATATTGCAATTTTTTTTAATAAGTTAATGTCGTATATTGTTAAGTTTTAATCACTTGAGCTTAAATTATTTGGTAACATTGTATCATTTTTCTAAACAATTAATATATATATATATATATATATATATATATATATATATATAATGTTGTTTATCACATTTAAATTTTTTTTTCATTAAAATTTGAATGTTGTTTATCAAATTTAAACATTCAAGGACTCTATGGCCTCACTATTGAAAGTCGCAGCACCTGCTCTAGCAATTGCCATAAACTAACCCTTTTCACTCATCAAGTTTTGGGTTTTTGTCACTTTTGAGATGATAAGCTCAAAAGGGGTCAATAATTTCTAGGTTCACATTTTAAGTGATATTAAGGTGAAAAAAATTATCTTGGATCAGTTAGCCTTTGCTAAAGATGTTTTTTTCTTTCCATATTAAATCTTGATTTATTATGCTTCTAGAGGGATGAAATTCATGGAGGTGCAAATCTCTTTTTAAAGTGAAAATTTTGACGAAAAGTTTACATTTAAAGGAAATTGATCCCTCACTTGAAATTTTTAGATAATATTATTTATGTATATATATAGGTTTGAGATGAACTTGATACTTTGAAATTTACATCATTATAAATCCAAATAATAACAATGTTTAATGATGAAAATATTGAATAATAAAAAAATGGAACTGTTAAAATATAGAATAACATATATACTACATGATATCATTAAGAAGTGATATAAGAAAGATATTAAATAACTCATATATTATATAGTAATTAATCCAAGTCTATCTTCTTTACCTTTTATCTTACAAATCAATGCAACTAATTGTTGTAAGTTATTTATTAGTGTGTCATCACTAAAATTAATGCATTGTAGTGTTTTGGATTATCTCATTATTGAAATCATAGCAACTAATTTAGCTAAATCATTTTTTATTTTACCATCTCTAAAATAAATGTATCCTATGTTTTTGTGTTATAACATTGTTAAAATAATTTGAACTCCCTTGTTTCTCTAAATCATATTTTTAATATCATCATTGAAATCAATATGCCTTATTATTTTGTGTCATATGAATAATCAATATGCCATATTATTTTTTGTTATACCATTGGTGAAATCAATGTAGGTATTCAATGATCGATATTGTATTCTCTTTTAGTTTTCTTGATTGGAATATATCAAGAATATAAACCTAAACTTTTGCAACATTTTTTTTATTTTGATAAGTGATTAAAAAATAATTATGTATCTTAAAAAATAATTATGTATCTCAATAAATCCCATATACTTTTTGTTATTATAGGTTGGAATCAATTTGAAAATGGATGGATGTGAAAAACCCTCCTAATTTTATCATATTAGAGTCATTAAAAATAATCTTATGTATTTATATGATACATAATAAATATGCAATAGTTCATGTTAAATGTGAAGTCTTGAAGCAATAAAAAATAGTCTAAAAAAGAACTTTAATTCACCAATAAATGAATAGATATATCCATATTATACATATTATGTATTATTAAATTTAATTTAACATATGATCCATGAAAATTCTGGATATAATCTATATGTTATTATGGATCATATTCCAAAAGTTGATCTGGATTTGAACTTGTGATCTGTTATGAGGAAACACATATTCTTAAGCATTAG
>SNQJ01S0017089.1:175701-224469 GCA_010110895.2 Picea sitchensis | reverse complement strand
AAGACAAATTAAGAATAACTTGTTTAACCAAAATAAAACTCACCGTGGACCTCCAAAATGTAAGTGGCAATTTATCGTTGTACGAGTCTGGCGCTACGATTTTAAAAGAATTCAAGACGTTTTCATCCAAGTGTAATGAAGCCCATCCAAGAGTACATGAGAACTCTACGTTTCTATTTAGTATAAAACTATAGAATCTGTGGAATTTACATAAACTAGTATTAGAAAATCCGTATTTCACTTATTTCTAGCCATATTTTAGTTGATGGGAAGAAGGTATTTTGTAAGATTGGCTAGCATAAGATATTAGATTAAAATATATAGAATATATACTTTTTAACCATATATATTCTATTGTGTTTATTTAATTATATTTTATTAATTTTAATATTTTTTAATATAATTAAAATTTTGAAATTTTTAATTTCTATTAATTTTTAATCTTGTTTTTTTTTATTTATTATAAATATTTTTTTTTATTTATATTTTATTTATATTTTATTAATTTTAATATTTTTTAATATAATTAAATTTTAAATTTTTAAATTTTTATTAATTTTTAATCTTGTCTTTTTATTTATCATAAATATTTAAACTTATATATATTTAAATGTGTATCACTATTAACAATTATAATATATAAAATATTTTTATTTTATATCAATCTAATAGTACATATAACATTTATCTTTTTATATTAATTAATTTATAATATTGATATTACATATAATTGTATCCTTTTAATATATCAACACTTAATATATATAATTCTTGGTTTCCCTAACAATTATGATCATAAATAACATTTTTATTTTAATCACTATAATTACTAACATCTAATTCATACACTCCATATGCCCCCAATCTTTATTCTATATAACCCTTATCAACTTCTATTTATATTACTTCTATTTATAATAAATATAATATTTATTCTTTTTATATCAACTTAGTCCATATGCCCCCAATCTTTATTCTATATAACCCCTATCAACCTCTATTTATAATAAATATAGTATTTATTCTTTTTATATCAACTTACCCTATCAACTTCTATTTATATTACCTCTATTTATAATAAATATAATATTTATTCTTTTTATATCAACTTAGTCCATATGCCCCCAATCTTTATTCTATATAACCCCTATCAACCTCTATTTATATTACCTCTATTTATAATAAATATAGTATTTATTCTTTTTATATCAACTTAATAGTACATATAACATTTAATTTTCTAGAAAATTAAATAATTTATAATATTGATAATAATTTTCCCTACATTATAACCAGAACCACTATGATCGTAAATAGCATTGTTATTCCAACCACTATGATTACTAACATCTAACTCATATAGCTAATATACCTCTAATCCCTATTATATATAACCCCTAAACTCTAACATTTATAAACTCTTATATAACATGTAACACATAATATAATATATAATATAATCTATAATATAATGGACTTAAAACCAATTATTATCTACATAACTTCTAAACTTCATTACTCCTTACAGCATATTCAATTATATCCCTTACCCTTATAACTCTTAAATCTTACAACCCTTAACAGATATGAAGCCTAATGTCTAATACCTTTAATCTCTATCCATTATTTCCTCTAACCCTTTAAGCTCTAACTCTTATAACCATTATCAACTATAACCCATATACCCATAATGTAAACCATATAACCCCTCATCTCTAATTGTGATAACATTTATCACTTACAATTATTAATATAACAATTAACTTCTAAAACATGTAAACCTTATAAGATTAAACCACTAAAACCTTAACTATAACCTAACCACAATAATACCTTATTCCTAACCCAAAACATATCCTCCATGTCATAATCCATATAATCATTTCACTCTTTTAAGCTTTATTTCTTAATACATATAAGTTGTTACCCCTAACACATATAAATATGTGACTAACCGTTAAACATTATTAGTCCAAACACCTCACTCTTATAACATGATAACTTATGCATGATAAGTTGATAAGGATCTTCTGCATCCTTATCAACTTTACTACAAACCACCGGTACTCTCATAGGGGATGGATACAAGATATATTAAAGGAAGTGTTCATGATTAGAAAAGTCTATAAGTGGATATTTAGGTTTAAATTCATTACTAAACAACATATTCTTGATTTGTTGGAGCATAGTTCTTATTTTGGGACTCTTACAAGAGAACATGAAATCATGGAAGAATTAGTTCCAAAGTGTCTTCCAACATACTACTTGTCTTCTTCACTCGTCATGTACATACCTGGCCTTGGAAATTATTCCCAAAGACTAAAATAATCGATGTGTCCACAAATAGGAGAGGAGTTGCACAACTTTCCACACTTATAGACAATGTTCAATGCGGGCAACTAGGTTATACTAACCATCATATATTTCCAAGGATAGCAGGTGACTCTTATGCTTCTGACATTGTCCTAGCTATGGTATCTATGTTAGCGAAAGAAATCAATGTTGTATAGTAAGATTGACTTTGTCCCAAGATGATAGAGTTTCTTGTTGAGTATCCCACCACTTGGCTGGAGGAGACTTCAGGGCTAGGTCAAGAGCCGAGATTCTATGATCTGTCACAACCCTACCCTACATGGAAACGTGAAAGATTTGTAAATTTGAGGTACCATGATATGTTGGACACTCCTTGATCTCCACTCCAATCCACCTTAATACTCATAAAGTTGTGAAATGACTTCAAAAGTTCTCAAACCTACCTTATCTCCAGCTGTCAAAAGAGTCAACAAAGTATTTTTCTATTGAATGAATGCTTCATCAACTTACAAATCCTTTTGGAGTGGGATTAATGTAATGTTCTCAATTCTATGCACTAAGAGCATACAACTAATCAATGAATTTTTCTTCCATGTTGTCATCGAATCGATTGGTGTATGTTGGACCTTGATAAGGATCCAATCGTTGAGTAACATTCATTACATCAAATTTGAAGGTCATAGTCTCCTTCTTAAGATTGATTACATCATAGTTTTCATAGGCACAGTCGATTCCTAACAAATATGGATACGGATCCTTTTCCCCCATGATCTCAATTAACTCAAAATCAACCACTATTTTGACACTATCCTTAGAGGATAAATCAAGTATTGGTTTTCCATCTAAAACTAAATAAGCGATTATGCAATTTTGGGCTTCCCTATTGCTTCCTAGATTTTCTTTGGAAATTTGTTGACATTGGATCCCAAATCTAACATAATGTGCTTGATCTCATAGTCATCAGTGTGAGAATTCAACTTGAACTCCTTTCCATATATTCTTTTCATTCTATGGATTCTACCTGCACTCTTTTCCGGAAGATTGGCAACGATAATACCCTCCGGGTTTTCTACAACACCCAATGCCAACTTGATTGTATTCTATAACTTACTAGTGAGTTTTTCATCATCCAATATCTCATAAAATAGTTGCAACCATAGATCAACAACTCTCTATGCATTTCCTTAGGGCTCCATACAAATAGGTGGCTCTCTAGGAACATTTGGCTATTGGGGATTGAACATAAATCTTAGTTCTGCAAATTCAAGCATTGAAGGAACCTCGATCTACTTAAACATCTCAACTAATATTTTAAATAATTCATTTTTCTAGATAGGTTCATACTTGGTAGTTTCTCGGATGGACTTTTAGATATTTGGTTGATGTGGAATTTCTACATCTGTGTCGATCTTTACACCTCCTCTAGTGACGATATTGATATTAGGAACCTCTCTGTCAGCCATATCTCTAGCTTCATAATTTATCAAATTGGCACCTCTCTACCTGTCCTGATCTTCCCATTTTGAATTAAGTTACGGAGAATATTTTGTATCATGGGTATTATTGTGGAAATGTGCACACGAAGATCTTTTTGGAAGTGGACAATATCTCACAAAGTGTCCCTTCTCATCATAATTATAGCAACAAATTGGTCCTCTTTTTCCAGTTCATCCTCCTTGGTATCCTCCTCCACCTCTGCGACCTATTCGAGGTCATTGAGGTCCTTCATTTACCTTAAATGCATATGGATCTAATTTATCCACAAGGGAATTTAGTGCTTTACACTTAATAGTGTTATTTGAAGGAGAACAACAAAATTCACAATACATGGTATTCAACGGAGGGGTGTACTTATTTAAAATTGGACAATGCCTCGGATAATTCCCATGACTCCTGCATATATCGCAATACTCAGTATTATTACCTCCTTGATTATTTGTAAAGGTGTGGTATTGAACATGCCCATCAAATGGTTTTGTAACAACAACTTGCATAACTCCTCCGGCTGGCCCAACTAGCATATGAAATATATTAGAATTCCTTATATCCTTTAATCTGAGACATTCATTATCCACATGACCTTCCATGTAACAAAAAATACACCAAACTTATGGTTGATCTACATTCGCAAGGATCAAATCTTGTATTTTCTTAGTTAACATAGATATTTGGCCTTGTATTTGTGCGATATTAGCATACTTCAGATGTCTTGTTAGTACTAGATTTCATCCAATCATTAGCATGCACTATGATCGAGATTAAGGGGTCAAAATTCAAGATAAATAGGTCATGGGAGAGCTTACATATCTCACACATCAAAGAAGCAATGCATATGGTTGGGGGCCAAGAAATGTACAGTTAAAAGTAAAGTCCTAAGGGACCAGGACTTAGTTTCAATATCCATGCACTTATCATGAGCACAAAAGGCACTTATCTCATCCAAAATAAGTTTAATACCTTGATCCAATAGAGATATATCATATAATTGAGGCTTAAAGAGGGATCATGGAAAAAGGTGTGGGCCTGATCATCCAACGACTACAAGCCAACCTGATCAATGGTTGGTGGTGCATGTTGCATCAGAAAGGCATCTAAGAGTTAATGCAACATTGGGATGTGACAACCATTTTAAAGAGATACATGTTAAAGAATAAATGGTGTAGCATGGTAAGAAATGGAAAATCAAGCCACTCCCCTAGGGTTGTGACCGTGGTATTCTTGCCTTTCTCGGTCACAGATCTGCCAGCTCATTGTGTACCCAACCATTTTCTCAATGCCACCTAGAGCTAGCATAATATTCCACCTAGACACGAAGGAAGGTAAGAGAGACCTGACAAGTCAATGATGCATATTTTTTATCCTATCATAAGTCACCACCTATGAGGAGAAGGCCCACCATAGTTTTTCGTGATCATATTAAACTCAACCATACATATGTCGAGCCCCAGAGGACAACTCAACGCCTACATGGACCAATATTGAGCTACCATGTTTTCACAGATCCATGCTGACACCAACATGAAGTTACCCAAATTTCGGGCATTTTCCAAATTTCAAAGCACTCTGAACCATAGGAAAAATGACACATGTATTCAAATATGGGCACGAGGGAGAATGTTTCAGGTGAAAGGGAGGATTCACTGAAATCCTACCAAATCATTTGGAAAATATGTGATATGTAACAAGATATCTACCATCATGTTTTACATCCTTCACCTATCATCATACCCATGCCTATAGCCTGACAGGGTCTAGTAATCATCATCTTGACATATGCATTTATGCGAGCTCGAGAATTTTATAAATCCTATCAAGCATATAAAATTGTTTCCTCTCATTACCTACCTCCTCAAACATGTGTTGGGTTATTATAAGAGAAAGTAGAAGAGATCACAATCCAACAATCTGCAAGTGATATAGGTTCTAAAGGTAAGTTACTCAGATGCTACGTGTTTCAAATGATAACCCACCTATGTTAACTCTCTACTCGGGAGTGGATTATGAACCATCTTGGCTACATATGTTGGGATGTTTTTTTAATTGTTTCATTATAAAAATAATGTTCTTCTCTGGTATCATCATCGTGATCTTGAAGGAAAAGGGGAATTTGGGAGTCCATCATAAAGAGAATTGGCCAATCCCTTCGGTGCAATGGAGAAGCTTAAAGAAGAGGATACAATGAGTTGGTCCATTGTACCTAATGTTAGTGAGCGCTTTCATATAGAAGGAAATATTTATCATATCATCTTAGCAACTCTGGTAAAAGGCTCATGATGCAATGATCATAATCAATTGAGCCACCTAGAAGGACTCAAACCAAGTCTTAATTGGACGAGGAGAACACACCCAACGAGAGTATAAATAAGGCTTGTATGATGGTATAAATTGGTTTCTTATGAGTAAAATATGGTAAAATAAGTTGGAAAGCTGGGAACAGTTAGAAAACTAGATGAAGTATCAATATTTTGACAATATGGAATCAATTTTGAATTAGCAGTATTGGTCCAAGCAAGCAGTTTTCTATTAAGCAAGAGCAGTTATAAATAAGTAGAAGAAGCTCATTTTTCTGGTCGACACTTTGGGTAAATCAAGTGTATCTTATAATCAAGTTGTTTGATCAAATATCCCCTCATCCACAGACCAATTTTCAAGGCTATAGGCTACAATAGATTCATCCCTTCCATTATGCTTTAGTCTATGCTTATTTTTTGTGAATGTGCTCTTGTAAAATCCATCCCTCTCATTTCATGGCTTCTTGTATCAGATCCCCGTTAATAAAATATCAAGATTTTTTTTTTATGACATGTAGAGTGCTACTTCATGTTGTTTAGCTTATGATACTCAAGTGATTTCCTATTAATGTATGAGCACTTCATGTCATTTTCTCATGTTTTTAATGATGTGCATAGGGTACCTCCATGGATTTGCATATATGAAAATGTTTACTATATGACGCATGGTTTAATTATTTGTTATAGTTATTAGAAGTATTGAATTTTTAATTTCTCAACAAGTTATTTTGTCTATAGGGTGTGAGATTCACCTTAAAGATGCCTCACATGTATATTTTGTATTTCTTCTAAATTCTCTCATTCTCAAAATTAAATCAAATTGTCTAAAGAACTCGTGGGCACGTGCCTCTTTACATTGAATGTATTGGTATTGGTTTTGGCATTGTTTGAGGGTCGAGAATTTTGTAAGAGTGTAACAACCCAAATTGATTAATTTTTATCACATTTTTTAATTTAAATTTAATTAATTATTAAAATATATTAAATGATCCTTTTATTATTTTATTATTAAAAGGTGGGTGAAGTAATTAATGGGGGGGATAAGGTTGTTGGGGAAATAATGGGGGGATAAGGTTGTTGGGGAACTAATGAAGGGGATTTTGAGAGGAGGATAAGAAATAAAGGGAGGACTTGGAAGGGGAGATGATTTTGGTTTTGAGACATACTGAAAGATAGAGAATGAGGGAAAATTGGGAGAACAATTGTTTTTTGGGTGAACTCTCACAGGGCACTGTTGTTGCTGGGAACTTTGAGATTAGGGGCCAAAAAACCGCAAGGATTCCTGGAGCGAGGGAGCCAGAGAGGTTGTTCCTAGTTGGTTGGGAGGTTAATATTCAGTTGGGTAGTTTCGTCAGGCACATGAATAAGTGAACCAGGGGATGAATCAACCAAATCTGTAGGTGGAGGTATGTATTTTACTAGTTGGTATGTCATCTTTATGTTGTTTTTATTATGTACTTATCATTAATATGCTGCTATGCTATTGTTATTATGATGTTGTTGTTGTTGTTATTATGTTGTTATCATTAATATGATGTTATGTTGTTGTTGTTGTTGTCATTATGTTGTTATCATTAATATGTTGTTGTTGTTTATTCCTGATATAAGAAAATATTGAAAGAAATTATAGACTGGATTCAGTCATTTAAGTAGCATATTTTAGAAAACATTTATTTATTTTTGAAACGTGAAAAAATATATAGTTAGGTTCTACATATGGTATCAGAGTGAGGTTTCAAAAATGAAACCTAGGCTTGACCACCCACATCACTGAGATTTTGTCTTTGTGCCAACATGGTCAGCAACCTCTTCATCTGCAATCCAATTTGGGTTGTTACAATTACCTTTTAGCTTTGATATTTTCCAGATTAAAATTTTATGAAAAAAATTGTCCTTACATTGAGTAGTAGTCCAATTCCCCAATAGACACTCTTCTTGAAGGAAATAACCATGGAGAAAAGAGCCCTATCAAACCTAGGTTCTCCTTTTTCTATCAGACAGGTTTTTCTCCACACCATTGTGTTATTTCTACCATGGGATCACATCTACAAGCATGATGTAACTGTGGAAATTTGGATATTCTAGTATATAGATTGACCAATCAACTCTACAAAGACCCACCAATGGACTAGAACCCATACCATTGTTGTCATAGTAGCTAGATGTTGGAAGGTTGGAAAATGGGAGGAGGTTATCCACAATCCACTACATAATCTATGCTCAACCCTAAATTTATCAGATGGGGTCGATCCTGACTCTTTGCCAGTGGGTTTCAACTCTCTCTCGCAGTGGTCATACCGAGACCCCATTTCCAAGAGAATCATATTCCCATTTCGGATTAACTGAACGAATACAGGAAGCTGCCAAGAATCCAGGCTCACTTGTTATGCAACCCCAAAAGGTTCTGTGTATTTCTACGAACATCAGGCCTTGAGTCTCCATATAGAAATATGTGACTAGGTGCTCTAAAGGAAGAATGAGAAGAATATACTCCCTTGTTTCTATTACTATTTCCCTTGGCACTAGCATTTGCATGAAAACATGAATTATTTACAGGAGAGGATGAAAAGATAGATGAACTTGAACTCTCTTCATTTTTCAGTGGAATACCCATCTTGATTTTCTTTGGTCCCCTTTTGTATAAGGTCCGAGTCAAAATTATGGTATAGCATTTTAACTATCGGACTCTGTGTGATCTGCAACAACCAAACTAAGGTAGTTACAAAAATATCAACGCCAAGGAAATGCCCATACACAAGATGTTGAGCTTTCCAACATAATTTCAAAGAGCACCCATAAGACAACCCATGAGGATCCTGGCGGCCATGGCTATTGCAGAGGAAGAAGCGATCGAGTGGAGTATTGCATGTTGTGTGAGTAAGAAGGGATGGGGTAGGTTTTGAGAACAAGAGGGGGGCACACGGGCCTCTCCCAATCTTATTCAGAATATTTTCTTCCTTTTATAATATAAATATAAAATTAATAGGCACAAATACCCAATCTCCAAGTTGAGCCCCAAGCCATCAAGTGCTCAACACAAATTTCGATCCAATTTCGATTCAAGCACCAAATCCTGACACATAAGACCAAGTGTGAAGTCTCCGAGGGAGCCCACTAGTCATAATGCATTATGCGTCATATTTTTAATATTTTTAATATATTTTTTTTCTCTCTTATAATATATTTTAATAATTAATTAAGGTCATTTAAAATTATTAAAATTTTATTAAAAAATAAATAAAATTATATTACTTAAAATAATCTAAAGTCATATATATATATAAAATAGAACCCAATCCCCAAGTCCCTTTGTGATCAAGTGCCAAGACAAGTATATTACAAAGTATGTCTTAAGTGACATTACTCTAGAAATGGAGTTAATGTATACACTAATGGAAAGACATACAAAAACTCTCTCATTTTGTTTTTGTCCAAGATTTGTTTTACTCATGACCTCGGCCATTTGCTTTACTTCTTGGATAGAGATTAATTTACACATGTAGTGTGACTTAGTAAGGTTAATGTGGTGTAATTTCATTTTAAAAGATGAAGTGTTAGCATGGGTAATGAATTACAAAGATGAAAATGTACATATAGATGGGTCTGATATTATGGGGATAATGCCACAAGTTAGTTAGCAGAATGCCACGTGCCTCAATTTTGGTCAAAGTCACTTAACTCGGGTTCTGATTTTGGTCATCGAGTTCACCAAATGTTAAATTATGGGTTTGGTTATCGATCCCACTACTCCAAGCTATTGGCATTACATACTACCAAACACCCTAGTCATTCCTTATGATTCCAAGCCCAAGTGTCAATCCCAAGCATTGAACACTAAGGGAAGATCCCACGATAGAGAATTATGTGCACAATGCATCAATCAAATGGGGTTGTTTGGGGGTTTATTAATTTACATTGTGTTTAAAACACTCTACTTAGTTTCTAAGTTTCTAAGGACTTAAGGAGGTAAGTAACAATAATTGGAAGGTACCTCGTAGTGCTAGCATATATGGAAAGGAAAAGGACTTAACAAATTATGCAAACAAGTTACCAAGTTTAGAGGCTTTCGACCCCAACCTTTAGCCACTTACCCTGAAGAGAGTAATGTCTATTTAAATACAAGTAAAAAAAAAAAAAAAATATGCCTAACCCTATGTTTGCAAGTAATGTGGAATGCCTTAAACTCTTCCCTGATAAGCATTTGGTTTGATGCAGATTCAGTTATTCAAGATGGTTATGACTTAGGGAAATCGAGGCTGAGGGGCATCACCAACATCGACACTCCCACCACCATCGCCTGAATTAGCTCTCATTTTGCGTTCTTTAAGGGCTATTAATGAGACATTAAAGGGACGTCAGTCAGCTAATGTCGAAGTGGAACCCCCACCATTTGGAGTGGGTAACCCTGAAGCAACGAGGGACTCAGAGGGAGGGCCTCCACCATAGGAAATAATAAAATAACTACATAAGGTCAAACTCCTAGAGTTTGTTGGGGGTCATACAAGTGAACGTGTGGAGGCATGGTTGGAATGAATGACACGATGTTTCTCCTTAAGAGAATATGCTTCCAAATCAAAGGTGAAAATAACGATCTTTTAGTTGAGGGACTGTGCCTTCGACTGGTGGGGTAGCCTGGAGAGGCAGTTGCACCTTACCCTAGACACCATCTCATGGGATATTTTTAAAGAAAGGTTCTGGAGGAAATATTTTCTTGCGTACTACGGGGAACAACACGTAGGAGCATTTCATGCTCTAATTGAGGGAAACAGAACTGTGGAAGAGTATTAGATCAGGTTCATGGAGTTAGTAAATTTGTCTCGTACATGGATATTGATTAGCGACAAGAGAATTTTTTTTGTATGGTTTAAACCCTAAGATATGGGCCATGGTAAAGATATGGAAACCATCATTTGTTGCTGAAGCAGTTGAAAATTATCATTACATGGAGGAACATATGAGCTTAAACAAAAGTATGAGAACGACCATTCCATAACATCCTAGATTTGTGGGGAAGCCCCCTAGGACCTTCTCCAGAGGATGAATCTCTAGGCCACCTCCTTATGGCGATAGAGTCACTCCTAGAGAAGTTACAACATGAATTTCAATGGCAGTGAGTGAAACATCCCACTCATCACCAATGATGTAGGCATGTCTATGACCTTCTGAGGGAGGAACAAGTACTGGTAGGGGTTCTAGGGGAAGGAACTCATTTCATAGACCATCACAGGGAAGTGCACAGGTTCCATCTCATGTTACTTTTTTTGGGTGTGGAGGACCCCATTACCAGCGTGACTTCCCAGACTCACAATAAGGATTTGTGCATAGAGAAAGAGAGGCTCTAATGGGAAGAGCGATTAGTAGCCACCAGTTTTATGTAGTGGTCAATAACCACCAGGAACAACATCAATCCACTATAATGGAGTTATCATGTATTGTAAATCATGTCAATTTTAAAATTTTATGTGATTCTGGTGCTACAGATAGTTTCATTTCACCTGGTACATTAGAAAAGTGTGGGTTGGCATCCTACGAGCACTATGAATTTAAACAAGTCGAGATGGCTTCGAGGGAAAACAAGTGGTAGGACCTAGTGTTGATAATTGTCTAGTAGACCAGAGAATGTGTACTACTAGGTTGAAGGTGTACATCACTGTTCTTGGGACGTATGACCTAATCATTGGGATCGACTAGTTAGAATCCCATCGAGCTATGGTAGATTATTTCACAAATGGGGTGATTTATGTTGAGGATGAAGGAAGGTTAGTAAAGATCCATGGTGGACGGAGGAAAGTTTCTCTATGATTTATCTTGACCATGAAGGTTAAACATTGTATGAGGAAAAGTTTTCAATTGTATGTAGTGGAAGCATTCAATGAAGGGAAATGATCCTCCTTGGATCAGTATCCAGTATTGTTGGAGTATAATGATGTTTTTTTAAAAGAGTTATGAGGGTTACCTCCTGAGAGGGAGCTTGATTTTACCATTAAGCTAAAACATGGTGCATAGGCAATTTCCAAGACTCCATATAGGATGACGAAACCATAGCTTTGTGAGTTGTAGATACATTTGAAGGAACTATCTAACTTAGGACTAATAAGGCCTAGTGTCTCACCTTGGGGTGCACAAGTAATTTTTGTCAAGAAGAAGGATGGTTCTTACGACTGTGTATAGATCACATGGACATGAATTGTGATACAGTGAAAAATAGGTACCCAATGCCACAGATAGATTATCTCTTTGATCAGATGAAAGGAGCAACAATGTTCTCAAAAATTGATTTGCGATCAGGGTATCACCAGTTAAGGATCAAGGAATGTGATACTCCTAAAAATTCCTTTCGAACTCGTTTTGGGAACTGCGATTTCGTTGTAGTACCTTTTGGTTTGACCAATGCACCAACAATATTCATGAGCCTCATGAATGGTGTATTATGAAAGTACTTAGACTACTTTGTACACGTCTTTCTAGATGATATCCTCATCTATTCCAAGAATGAAAGAGAACATGAGGAATAGTTTCCAGTGGTGTTGTCATGCCTTAGAGAAAACAAATTGTATGGAAAGTTGTCGAAGTGTTTTTTCTTCAAGAAATAAATTCACTATTTAGGTCATATCATTTCCGGTGAAGGAATCTCTCTGGATCTAGAAAAGGTAAAATCCATTATGGAATGGCTAGTGCCGAAAAATGTTAATGAGGTGAGAAGTTTCATGGGGATAGTTGGTTATTATCGGAGCTTTGTGGAAGGGCTCTCTAAAATAAAAAAAACACATCCCCACTTTGCAGTGCAAGGGAGTCAGGTATGAATGGATAGAAGAATGTGATATTGCATTCATCGAGCTTAAGAGGTTACTAACTAGTGCACCAATTATATGAGTGCCAGATATGGAAAAAGACTTCATAGTCTACATGGATGCCTTGAAGCAAGGATTGGGGCAGTTCTAATGAAGGATGGAGGAGTGATAGCATATGTGTCAAGAAAGTTGAAGTAACATGAGGATCTTTACGCTACTCATTATTTAGAGTTGGAAGTTGTAATTCTAGATCTGAAACTATGGAGGCAATATCTAGTGGGGAAAAATATTGAGCTCAAAATAGACCATGAAATCTTAAAGCATCTTTTCACTAAAAGGGATCTTAATGCCAGGAAGAGGCATTGGAGGGAGTTTATGAGTGAGTATGACTTTGGATTTTCGTACATCAAGAGAAAGGAGAATGTGGTCACGAATGCCTTGAGAAGGAGACCACGTGTTTTCTCTTTGGTACCCTTAAAAGTTAATTCGAGGGAGCGTGTGTTGGGGAAAATTCTTGGAGATAGTTGGTATTTAAAGGTTACTTCAACCCTCTAGAGTTTGAGGCAAGTAGATCAAAAGTATGAAGGATATAGCCTAGAAGTAGATTGTTTTTTAAGATATCACAGAAGGATGTACATCCATGAAGGTGGGGATATTTGAACCATCATACTCAAGGAAGCCCATAGAGAAATTTATTGTCCACATTGGGTTGTGAAGAAAATGTATGCGGACATGAAGAATCTTTTCTTTTGGGTAGGCATGAAGCATAATGTATTCCATTTCATCGCCAAGTGCCTAGAGTGTCAACAAGTGAAGGTTGAACACCACGACCCAACACGTCTCCTACAATGACATGATGTTCCCATGTTTGAGTGGGAAGTCATTTCTATGGATTTTGTTGTGGGATTGCCACTCACATTGCATAGACATAATGCCATTCTTGTGATAGTTGATAAGTTGACCAAGAGTGCTGATTTTATTCTAGTTAGAGACACTTATGATGTCACTGATGTGACACACATGTTTATAAGTGAGGTCATCCATTTGCACGGGTTACCCAAGAAGATCATTTCAGATAGGGACTCTCGATTCACTTCTAGGTTTTGGACAAGTTTCCAGTCAGTGTTGGGAACTCAATTGAACTTAAGCACAACATATCATCCCAAAACAAATGGGAAAATTGAGAGAGTAAATCAGGTTATGGAAAACATGCTTAGGATGTATGTTATGGATAATCAAACCCATTCAGAGAAGTAACTACCTTTGGAAGAGTTTGCCAACAATAAAAATTTTCATAGCTCCATTGGAATGCCATCCTATGAAGTTCTGTATGGAAGGCCATGCAGGACACTGTTGAGTTGGGAAAGGTTAGATGACCGAGTGATAGTTGGTTCAGAATTGATTCAAGAGATGGAGGAACATGTGATTTAGATTAGACAACGACTAACCGAATCACAATATAGACATAAAATTTATGTTGATGCACATAGGACTGACCAAAGTTATAAAGTGGGATATCACGTTTTCATTCGTATGAGGCCTAATAAGAGTACCATTTAGTTTAGGAAGGGGAAAATGTTGTGGACTTGATTTATAGGACCATTAAAAATCCAAGAGAGAATTGGACCCATTGCCTATTGTCTCGTACTGCCACCCCACTTGCATAAAACTCATAATGTTTTTCATGTATCTGTTCTACGTCATTATGTTGTTGAAGAATCTCATAAATTGAATTGGAAGGAATTGCAGGTATCGGACACAGGAAACCTCGTGGTGAAACCATTATGCATATTGGACTGTAGGGTCTAGAACTCAGGAATCCTCTGGTAGACCAAGTTAAGGTCCAGTGGGACAAGTATAGCCCAATATCTGCTACTTGGGAGGATATAGAGACCTTACGACGGGATCATCCCTTTCTTTTTTTACCACCTCAGGAATATGTTTTTATCAAAGGTTGGGTGTATGTAATGCCACCTTTTGACTTAGACAACTAGAATTACTTAAGGCCTAATCATCTTTATTTTCTATTCACCGTAAAACTATTAATGATACACTTGAAATTTTAAGACATATGAACATATGTGAATGTCAATTCTATGAATGTTTAATGCTATTTGAATTATGATTGATATTATGCAATCTATTTATAACTTGAAAAATTTGACATTTAAAGTTGTTGGTACATGGATACCGGATTGAGATTATGATTAAATGCATTTACATGATGATAATGCATGCATATGTATGATTTTTGTTATAGACTAATATGCAGGTCAAGAGACTATGAAACAGTCAAAGGATAATGATGATAAAGGTTGATTTCATGAACATTGACTGAGAAATAATATGGTATGAATCTTGTATGTGAAATTAAGTTGGTTCAAATGCATTGCTATGATATGTGGACAAGTGCAGGTTTTTAGGTGGTGAGACTGCCTAAAACTGAATATATGATGACAAAATTCCCAGCAACACAGTGCCACTGTATGGTCCATGATAGGGTGTTGACCCTAGTTCTATTAGGAGGGGTGGAGGAATTTCCCACCATGTATCCTATGAAACCTAGAGTCATCAAAGGACGATGTTAGCTCATGCTCCGCTAGATGTGTGATGATGATTTTTAGTTACATGTTGGGGAAGCTTGGTCGAGAGAGTTGAAACTTCTGCTTATGGGTTCTATCTAGAGTTAGGTCAATATAGTTGATGCTCCAATATAGTCCAATGGAGGAAGGATAGGGATGGAAGTTAGAATTAGGTTAGGGAGGAAGGATGACTAGAAGTAGTTGAGAGTGTGTGGGTCTTTCGCCTTATGGTTGAATTTCTTGATTTCATCGTTTTAAAAATATCTATATATATGTATATATGTATGTGTATATTTTCTTAACTTTAACTACAATTATCTAAGTGAATGTTGATTGTGCTAAATTATTATATCTGAGGGATTTCACAAACATTTAATTGGTCCACTATCTTTTATGAAATGAATGGTCTTGTTGATTGGATTGGACACATGCAAGAAGTAATTTAGGAGTGATAATTATTGTCATTAGTGAATGTGTAAGTATTGTATGTGCTAGCTACACATGCATGCCTTGCACATGTATACCATTATGTATAAGTGTTTTAATTTGATGTTGTTGTTTATTTGATGTGGATGTATGAATCATGTGTCATTACCCTTGTATAATAAATTTCTCTAACTTCGGGACAATTTCTTGAAGGGTGGGTGTATGTAACAACCCAAATTGATTAATTTTTATCATAGTTTTTAATTTAAATTTAATTAATTATTAAAATATATTAAATGAGCCTTTTATTATTTTATTAGTAAAAGGTGGGTGAAGTAATTAATTGGGGGGATAAGGTTGTGGGGGAATTAATGGGGGGATAAGGTTTTTAAGGAATTAATGAGGGGGGTTTTGAGAGGAAGATAAGAAAGAAGGGGAGGACTTTGAAGGGGAGATGATTTTGGTTTTGAGAAATGCTAAAAGATAGAGAAGGGGAGAAAATTGGGAAACCAATTATTTTTGGGGGGAACTCTCCTAGGGCATTGTTATTGTTGGAAAATTTGGGTTTGGGGGCCAGGAAAACACAAGGATTCCTATAGCTATGGAGTTGAAGAGGTTGTTTCTAGTTGGCTGGGAGGTCAATATTCAGTTGGGCAGTTTGGGCAGGCACAACAATAAGTGAACGAGGGGCTGAATCAACCAAATATGCTGGTGGAGGTATGTATTTTACCAGCTGGTCTTTCATACTTATGTTGTTGTTATTATGTGTTTATCATTAATATGATGCTATGATGTTTTTGTTGTTGTTGTTATGTTGTTATCATTAATATGCTGCTATTTTGTTATCATGATGTTGTTTTTGTTGTGATTATGTTGTTATCATTAATATGTTGTTGTTGTTTATTCTTGGTACAAGAAAATATTGAAAGAAATTATAGACTAAATTAAGTCATTTCAGTAGGATATTTTAGAAAACATTTATTTATTTTTGAGTCCTAAAAAAAATGATAGTTAGGCTCTACAAAGAGAGAGAAAAACTTACCAATTTTTTTTCACAATTTTGGTTGTTGATCAATATGATCTTTAGACTCTCTTTGGGTATTCGCTCCTAGGATTCCTTGACATAGTTCCATTTACATCCTATAAAAAATCGAGGGATAACTATCGAAATGGTGTCATTCCCAGGGAATGGTGAATATATCTTTCCATGGGGATACAAAATTGTAGATATGATACTCTAAGGTGAACGATTTTCAGAGACCTAGTTGTTAGTTATTTCACATGGTGAGTCCATAGAAAAAAATATCTATCATCTAATAGAATATATGCTAGAATTAACCCATATCCTAAGAATACTCTAGTATACTCAGACCCCAAGAAGCTCATGACTTGGAAAAATCTCAAAGAACGTCAAATATCTTTGTCTCGAGGTAACCCTAATTTGTAAACTTATCATTATGTTGTTCATGTAGGTAGTGAGTCTTTAGAGCTATTCGATATACCCATTGATTCCATTTTTTCTGCCAAGATTCCTCTTAAACCCTTAATATATCTACAAAATTCACCTTTAGGATTATGTCAAGAAGTGAGTTCTTCCTTCAATCCCTTTCTAAAAAACCCTATAAACCCTCTATCTCTTGAAGCCTATAACATTATTTTGTATAATATGATGGTTAATTAGGAGGAGGAAGAGCTCGGGGAAATAAACCTCCCCCGCCATCTTTAAATCCTTGGGTCATAGCCAAATTTGTCCCTTTAAATATTCTTGGTCATGTCCATGACCTACTTGAAAATTACTTGAATTTATTACCCAAGTACAATGGTTAACCGACCATGTCTACTCAAGAATGCCTAACATCCTTTCAGGATTTTACTGATAACCTATTCGTGGAGCATGAAAATGTCTTCATGAGGTTTTGTTTCCAAAACATAGAGGGAGATGTTCGTAAATGGTTTAGAGAACATACCACATCCTCTATTGAAAGTTGGCAGGCTCTTGAATATGCATTTATGAAGCAATGGGGGGAGAATAGGGACAACCTATATAACTTGACTGAGTTTGGATCCCTAAAGAAGAAAAAAAATGAGTCCATTGTTGATTTTAATAGAAGACTTAATAATCTTTCCAACAATGTTCCAAGAGAAATAAATTATTTTCCACAAGAAGCCAAAGTCACATATGCTAGGGATTTTCATGCAGATTTCTCCATGGAATTAAGAGAAAGAAGAACCCCCAGTTTGTTGATAATCCAAGATGATGCAATAGATATTGAGGGAAGCATGATTTCATGAGGAAATATGAAGAAAAAATGTGATCAAGTAGATAAGAAGAAAATTAAAGAAGAGTGTGATCCTTGAGATCCAACTAGAAATGCTCTTGAAACTCGAATGGATGAAATATCTAGACTCATAAGAAATATGACAAATAAAATGTCTAGATTTGAGATGGATAATGTTTATGATAACAATGTCTCTAAATAAGGAGGGGTGAGGAACCATAATAAATTTAGGAGGCCTTTTAATCCTCGGCTCATTAGGAGAGAAAGAAGAAATGGAGAGCAACGCATTCAACCTCTTATAGAAACTAATGATTAGAATAAATTGGTGGAGGAAGAAACAGATGAAGGATATGTTGATAAACCAGAACATGTACATCTATTGTAGGAGGTAAATAATAACATGCACCTCACTCAGGATGATTATGAATACTTCCTCAACATCAAGAAGAAAATACCCAAAAGTGGATCTAATGAAGAAGTACTACTCTATGCTCAGTACATGATGTGTGTTGATTCACTACAAGATAAGATGCACATGAAGTATGATCTGAAACCTAGGAAGAAATATTTTAACTAGGACAATCTGCCACAACCTAAGAAGCTTAACCCAAGTCTTTCTATGGATAAAGTCAGAGAATTAAAAAATATTATCAAGACTAAATAAGTTGGTGAAACGTCAAAGATAGAGAAAGAGGTAAAGGAACTTAAGTAATCATTTGCACCCTTCAATATAGAGAAAGATCTCTCAAAAATGAATATCTCGGTCCCATTCCATGAACTGGATAAAAAATCCATAATACCACAAGAGTATTGAAAAAATCATACACTAGTAGAGCCTAGTAATTCCTCCTAACATTGTAAATTTACAAGATGAGTCACCTACTATATATTTTTTTCCTCACATAGATGATAAATAAGAGTCAATTTAACCTTTCTATGTGACCTTAAAAATCCATGACAAAATGCTACACAATTGTATGCTTGAGTTTGGATCATCTCAAAATCTTAGGCCAACGGTACCAATTGAGGATTTAGGGTTATAAATAACCAGGCCTTACAATGACCTCTACTCATTTGATGCCAGGAAGGTGAAATGTGATGTGATGATTGAATACATGGTGGTTACCCTGGCTCAACTACCTGTTAAGAGTATCATGATGGATGTGGTGGTAGTTGATGTATCAAAAAACTATGGGATGTTGCTACCCAGAACTTGGGCAAGAAAGTTGGGAGGTACAATGCAGATGGATATGAACTATACTATTGTTCTAGTCTTTGGAGGATAAAATAGAAGATTATATAGAGAAAACAATTTTTCTTATGTGGTGAGTGAACAAAAATAATTTGTAAATCACCCCATATATGTTTCTCATGAAGACCTAGGTTGTTGCATCCTCACATTAAATGAAGAATAAAAAAAAGTCTTGACTCTTGTAAGCCATATTATGACCCCTTCCCAACAATTCCATGGTATATGGAAGATGTATTTCAATGGAGCATATTCAAAGGAAGGAGTGGGATCTGTAATAGTACTCATCCTACCCAAAAAAGAATAAATTCTTTTGTCCTACAAATTGTAGTTTGAGGATACTAACAATGTATATGAGTATGAATATCTGATTCTTGGTTCAAAGGCAACAAGGAAGACTCATATCACCAAGTTGATAGCCTTTGGAGACTCAGAACTTGTGGTTAAATAAATCAAATTATTCTATTAGACAAGGCATCCCAGGATGAGGGCTTACGAGAATCAAGTATGGGATTTAATTGAAATTTTTTATAAATCTTTTAATATAGATTTTATTTCAAGATAATTTAATCAAAAATATGATTTCTTAACAACAGAAAATAGAACCTCTAAAACCCCTACTATCCCTCCGATGATATATCACATTGAGATGAGATATCTTCCTTCCATCCCCGATAATAAAAAATACCATCAAGTGTTTTAAGATGACCGACAAATCAAAATATTCATGGAGGTCACGGATAAATTTTCCAACACACATGTAGAGTCAGATGATGAAGAAAATGGGGAAACTATGACTGAAACATAGATACAAATTACCTCCAAGTTTAGTGAGTACAAGGTTTGGCATACAGTCCTCCAACTGAAAAATAACTTTATTCCTAAAGGACTAGTGCCCCTGGAAAAACATTCTGATAGGAATAATGTGCCTATAAATCTGGCAGTCTTACCCAATAATGAAAATGTTGAAGAATGCAACATTGGGACACAACAACATCCAAAATTTATAAAGTTGTCCAAAGAAATATCCCCCAAGCACAAGGAAAAATACTTGCAATTGTTCAAAGAATATATGGATATCTTTGCTTGGAAGTATGAAGACCTGGAGATATACTATACGAACATCATGCATCATAGGATATCTCTCAATCATGGTACTAAGCCTTTCAAGCATAATTTAAGGTAAGTTAACTCCCTTTTGCTACCAACAATTGGGAAGGAGGTGAGGAAGCTACTTGATACTCAAATCATAATTCCCCTTAGATATTTTGAATGGGTATAAAATATGGTCCCAGTTAAGAAGAAGAGTGGAGAGATAAGTCTTTGTGTGGACTTTAGAAACCTAAACAAATGCTCACTAAAAAAAAATTATCCTTTTCCCAAGATGGATCATAAACTTTAGAAAGTGGTGGGGGGAAATAGAATTTCCATGATGGATGGTTTCTGAGGATATAATCAGGTAGCAATGCATTATGATGATAGGGAAAATACAACCTTCACAACCCCATGGGGAACTTTCATGTATGATAAAAAGTTTTTTAGTCTGATAAATGCATGAGCTACGTTCTAGTAAGAAATGGATATAGCCTACATGGGAGAGAAATATAGATTCATTGTCATATATCTCGATGATATGACTGTCTTATCCAAGACATATGAAGACCACATTCAACACTTAAGAAATACGTCTATGAAGTGTACCCACCACTATCAATGTATAAGGAGAAAAATATTATGGAAATGATCAACAAGAAAACCTCAAATCTTAAGGAGATACCTCTAAATAAAATCATCATATTTTCAAAGGACAAGCACTCTATTAGCTACCACTTTCTTCTTTAAGAATTAAAAGAAGAAATTGGATATGTCATACCCCTCAAGAATCCACTGTAACTTGGAACAAACCTTAGCTCCTCTAGCAAGAAACTCCTCCTCCATGTTCACCACCATATCCAAGTGTGTTTCATCCTCCTAAATATTGGTGTTATGCACGTCCTCCTCAAGAAAGATGCAAAACTCCTTTGATTTCCACCTAGCCTCTTTAACCATTTATTTATGATTGCAAACAATCACACCCCCAACCTTGCATGAAACTAGAAATTCTCCAAATGAACACCTCCCACCATAACATCAAACCCCTATCCCCCAAAAAATGTGGAATAAGGTTCCTCGCATGATGAACCAATGCATGGAAATGAGGAGAATCTAAATGAAACAAAGTCAACTTGTATAAACAATATGGGTTCAAACCAATTAGGTGACCCACCAAAATGGAATTGTAAATGGGAAAATGATCTAAGCGAGTGGTTTGCATCAATACATTGATTGGTTGAATCCTCCATGGGTCATACACCCTAAACAATATCACATGTAGTCTCTCCTTCTCTTGATGACTATTATACCAAGTGAACCACCCTCCATAGTTGAACCCCATTTACCCCTAGTTAGGATTAAAGAGCTACAGGGTGGCGTTACACCTTGACCATGCATACTTATTCAATGCACACCATGAAACTTGCACCACCATGTTGATCACCCTTCCATTTCACCATGTTGAAGTCACCACCCACAATCCATTCCACATATATCAAAGAAGAAGTCATCCACTACCAAAGGGAATTTCAAATTAACTCATGTTTGGCACATAGATTGAACAAAATCCAATTAGTATTTCTTGTATCAAAAGAGAAACCTGAACACATTAGTTATCTGAGTCATACCCATGTGTTGTAATAGAATTATGAAGGTAAGGGGATATAGCGAGTGCTAAACCCACTCCCATGAAACTGGACTTGGTCCAAAAGGGTCAATTCCACAAGTAGATAATGTGGTTGTGAATCTCAAAACCAACACACTTCACCTCCTTGAGAAAAAACCACACACAAATTATCCTTCTACATAACTCTTCAAACAAATTGTTTTATGTCCTAAAATCACCATCACATTCACATTCCAAGAAATAAGAGAAATCTTCATTTAATGAATAAAGGGTTCCTTAGAGTATTGAGTCTGTTTATCAATGTTACACTACCCAAGGAAGATAGACCCTTTTTTGAGGAAAGGGACACAACTTCCTTGAAGGGATTTTCCTGAGGAGAAGGACTCACTAGTCTAGCAAGATGTCCAAAGGAGTAGGATGGGAAGTGCCCTTCCTCTTCTTATTATTAACCTACCAACCCTCTTCAACATGCATACCTTGTCCCTAATCACCAACACCTATTGTAGGATATTTCATTGATCTCAAGACTTGTGGGATATTTTGATATCCATAGTGAGAAGCTTGTGCTAGTTGTGAGATAAGTACTCAAATACTCCTATAAGGCCCTAGACACCTCCCCACTAGAACTACCATCTAAATTTTGAATAGATGAAAAAAACTAGAACGAATTGCAATGTGAAAGAGAATTAAAAAAGAATAAATGATGTAATTTTTATTGGAAACAACCATAAAAGAACATTAAATAATGTAATTTTAATTGAAAATAGCAACATATATATTTAGATTGAATAGTTAGGGAACATATTCATCATGGAAGTAGTGCAATTTTAGTGTGAGTGGCAAAGTATTGGGTTCATTGCAATTTTAGTGTGGGTGGAAAAGTATTGGGTTCATTTTATGTTCGATCTTCAAGGTGTTAAAACTCGATAGTTTACACATAACATAGGCCTTGGAATTTGATGCACCAAATATTCATCATGACAAATTTTGTTTGTCAAATATAGTCAATACTTATAACAACTCGTCAAGAAGAAAAACCCACTAAAATCATCATTTTTAATAAGAGAGATGTTTCTAAATTTGCAACCATAAATAACACATTCAATATATTACATTTAAAGAGAACTAGAATTTAAGATCCCAAATAAAAACTTTGTTTAAAGTAAATATATATATATAACACAAGTCCAAAAAAAATACATACATTTAAATAAAGTGCATATTATGCAATAAGATATACACCTTAAATTACTCTTTGTGGAAGGGCATCCAAAATTTCCATTTCAAAAAATATTGAGAAAGCACATATCACTCAACTTATAACCAGTTTTAAAAACCTATACATTTAAATAATAAAATGTACATTTGTACATTTTGAAATAAGATATAAACCTTAAATCTCTTTATGTAAATGTAAAGGTGGGGATTTAAACTCCCATTCAAATAATATTGACAAACCATACAGGCGAATTCAAGATTAATCAAATTTTGAATTCAATTCCAAACGTACTTTCCTGGTCATTTTTGCACTCTTTAAGTAAAAGTGGGGATTTAAAATTCTCATTTAAAGAATATTGACAAATCATAGAATAAAATTTTGAATTCAATTCCAAACATAATTTCCTTATCTGTTTTGTGTCCGTCCCGTTACTCTTTCATCAAAATGTTGCTATTTAAACCAAAAGATACGGTTAACGGGTATATACAAAATTTGTAAAAGCTAAAGCCAAACGAAGAACGAAAAAGATATGACCGTTGAAATGCTAAGTACACAATGAAACATTGTTAAAAACCCTAGGCGTAAGGGCGTAGAAAAAACGGGTATATACAAAATTTGGAAAAGCTAAAAACCAAACGAAGAACGAAAAAAATATGACCGTTGAAATGCTAGGTACAAAATGAAACATTGTTAAAAGCCCTAGGCGTAAGGGCGTAGAAAAAACCTAATTGGTACATTGGGTTTCCACATGAATTGTATTTTTAGCTCTTTTTCATGAGACTGCGCTGTGTGGAACAGTCCATGTTTGAGGGTAGCTAAACATCGATGATCTGTAACTCTTTTGGAGGATGTCAACGCGGATACTTATATTCATATCCATTTGTCATTCTCTCTCGACAATGACAGAGTACATCGCTTCCATCAATCAACCGGATTAAGCTCTTCATCAAACCGAGTTATTACTGAACCTCTGAATTCTATTTACCGTGGATTCTAAATCATGGAGCGTGCTGAAATAATTTCCATTGATATTTTTATTGTCAGACACTTGAACGATAATTTAAAATTCCGTTAATATTGGCTGTAAATCATGCAGGTCGTAAATGCTTTCCATGAACATTTATGTGGTCAGATACAAAGATATAAAGAGTGATGCGTGATGGAATCGAAATAAGTTTAATGGGTTTTAAGTTTTAGGCTGACTGGATTTTGGGTTCAGGGAACTGTTCAAGTGTGGCATCTGCGAGAGGCAGAGAGAAAAACTTGCCAAATTATCAGGTATTTTGTTCCCTACTTACCTAAGATTGGTCGAACGATAATTACCATCTGCATACCTAAGTCTCTGATAAGGAGATTTGATTTTTGTATTTATAACGCATTGGATTTGATTTGAATTTTTCCTGATACGGAGATTTGATTTTGGGCTTTCAGTTCTGCCATATAGTGCATTGCCATAGATGGAGAGAAGTCAAAGGAAGGGATTCGGTTCAATATTCACCAGGCTTGTACTATTTTCATTTCATTGTCATAGTCATTGATATGATTTTTTTCTTTGTTAAATTTAAAATTGAAATACGGAGAAATATATTTTAGCTATAGTTCAATCTTTTATTTGAAGGGTTGGATATTATTATTAGATGTTTTAAAATAATTTTATTTAAACCAAAACAGGTTAATTCTGGAAATAAGCAGCATTGGCTGTGGAGTTTAAGAACAGAACAGATTTGTCTTGTGAGAAGATATGTATCAGTTCCTCAAAATTACATATACATATAGCACTGAATGCCACTCTGTCCTTGCCTTGTTAATCCATTTCCTGTCCAGTTGATACAACATTCATTCATTTATGTTCCATGCTATTTTTGTTCATTTTTGGTAGAACTATTAAGCTAGAGAGTCCTTTGAATATGATACGTTGAAACTTGTATTTCCTTTATTAAACTATAATATATATTTCCCTTGTTAAACGATAATATTTCCCTTCTATAGTTTCCATTAGCCCCTGTTTTCTCACATGATACTTTTAATGAAGCCTGCTGATACTGTCCATAGCCATGCTGATGTGGATGCCACTAAAACTAGTACGAAACCCTTTTCTTCATTCTTTATTTTAGAACCTTCTTTTAAGGATTACTGCCAAGAGCCTATCTTATTTCAAATTCTCTGTTCTACTGTTCAACTAGTTGACTCTTAAAGGACGGGATTCAATTTCAATCCTCTCTCCAAAACTGTTTATAAGCACTTGCAGTTGGAATGTCAATGTATCTCTATAAAATAATTATTACCCTATTCTGGACATGAATTAAATCAGGCTCACAGAAAGTGAAATCCAAACGGTAGGTTTTGGTGTCATATATCGGAACAATTCATTGACATTTTCCCCATCTATTGTGGGTAAATGTCCTCCTCTAATATAAAACTTTTAATTAAAACTGGAAAAAACTCCTGCATGGAATAATTTAGAAAAAAAAATCCGAGGAAGGTGTTATGTAACCCTGAATCGGACAATTTAGCTTAAACCTTGAACATATCTTCACGGCATTGAAGGTCTCTGTGGATGCCTATTGCATTCTCAAGGTCATCTAATGTGTCGGCGTTCGTAATTTTTGAATATTCTGTCATTATTGGTGATTTTTTAATACGATGCAAGAATGATTGAGAGTTTTTACAGTATTTGTGATATTTGAATATTTTGTCACCGAATCAGTTTCTAATATTTGAATACAAGTTTGATTACGAGCTATAATAGCTGTGAGCCATTACATAAATATGTACCTTCTTTGCAATTATATTTAAAATATCCCTACCTTCTTTGCAATTATATTTAAAATATCCCTGTTTTACAAAGTCAGGGAATCAGTCTCTCACTAGACGAGCACTCTGGCAACATCATATAAAAGTTCTATATAGAATAAAGGAAAATTGAAGATGGGATTGTTAGACTCGGCATATAAAAGTTTTGAATAGAATAAAAAAAAAAACAAGGGAAAATAGAAGAGTAGACTTTCTTTTATTTTGGAGGTAAGCTTTTATATTTTACTATTTTTTTTTCAAATATAATAATAAAGAAGTTTTTCAAACAACTATTTGATTTAGAGGTAACTACTTTTTTTTTTTTTTTTTTTTTATCACCTTCGTTTGACTGAAAGTTCTATTCTTCTCCTCTAGAATCTCATTAATTCAGTTATTTGGTAACATTGTGCCACACATAAAATTGGCCCCCAAAAAAGTCTGAGTAATCATCTCAAACTTTTCATTGGTGGTTTTCCAAACTATTAATTTAAATATGAGAAATAATATAATATCATTCAACCAAATCTAAATTGTTGTTTATCACTTGATTAAAATTTGAATGTTTATCAAATTTAAACATTCAACGAGTCTAGGGGCTCACTGTTGAAACTCGCAGCATCCGCTCTAGCAATTGCCATAAACGAACATTTATAGGCTCATTTTCCCGGTGATATTAAACCCTAAAAATTGTATTGGATTATTTACAATGTGTTAAAAATGTTTTTTTTTTTGTTCATATTAACTCTTTATATATCATGTTCTTAGAGGGATCAAATTTGTGGACGTGCACACCTCTTTTTAGAGTGAAAAAGTTGAGTAAATGTTTGCACCTTCCTCTGGGTGCAAGATAGATCCAAAATTCGATCTACCCTAGTTGTTCGTTCAGTTGAGAAAATAATAACAATGTTTAGTGATGAAAATATTGAATAATAAAAATATGGAATTGTTAAGATATAGAATAACATATATACTATATGATATCATTAAGAATTGATATGAGAAAGATATTAAATAACTCATATATTATATAGTAATTGATCTTACTTTATCTTCTTTAGCTTTTATCTTACACAACACACTTTTGTTGTTTTGGATTATGTCATTATTGAAATCAATGCAATTAATTGTTGTAAATTATTTATCAATGTGTCATCACTAAAATCAATGCATTGTAGTATTTTGCATTATCTCATTATTGAAATCATAACAACTAATTTCTCTAAATCATTTTTCATTGTACCATCTCTAAAATAGATGCACCCTATTTTTTTGTGTTATAACATTGTTAAAATAATTTGAACTCTCTTATTTCTCTAAATCATATTTTTAACATCATCATTGAAATCAATATACCCTATTATTTTGTGTTATATAACTAAAATCAACATGTCATATTATTTTTTGTTATATCATTCGTGAAATCAATGCAGGTATTCAATGATACATATTGTATTCTCTTTTAGTTTCCATGATTAGAACATATCAAGAATATCAACCTAAAAGTTTGCAACATTTTTTATTTTGATAAATGATTAAAAAATAATTTTATATCTTAAAACATAATTATGTATCTTGAGAATCCTTTAATCTTCTTCCTATTAAATTATTATCTCAATAAATTTTAATATATTTTTTGTTATTTTAGATTGAAATCAATTTGAAAATGGATGAGTGTCCAAAACCCTCCTACTTTTATTATATTAAACTTATTAAAAAATAATCTTATATATTTATATGTTATATAATAAATATGCAATAGTTCATGCTAAATTTAAAATTTTGAAGCAATAAAAAATAGTCTCCAAATAAAAAAGTACATAAAATCTTAAAAAAACACCCTAATTCAAAAGAACCTTTATTTACTAATAAATGAATAGATATATCCATATTATACATATTATGAATTACTCAATTTAATTTAACATACGATACATGAGTAATCCATGAAAATTATGGATATAATCTATATATATATATATATATAATGTTATTAAATTCTAACATAATGTTATTTATGATCTTATTGTTTTAAATGATAATAATCTCATTTGTGTATGTACTTTTGGGTCATTCTTGAGCATCTTATATGTTATAAGATACACCTCAAGCTAGCAACATTGCTTTTTGGAGTTTGGAAAACTCCTTGACTTTCTTCTTTTCCATGGTGGTATCAAGATAGGCTTGGCTAAAATCCAAGCCATCCTTAAGATGTAACAACCTCACACCATTCGAGGTATGAGGTATTTTCTTTATACGCTCAGTGTAATTCGTTTCTTCATCCTTGAATTCACAGTTGTTTAAAAATTGCTCACTTAATCTTAAGGAAGAAACCCCATTTATATGGAATAAAAGATGTGATTAAGCTTTTTGAACATTTTAAGATTTGTGTATGTGTGTATGATAAATTTGGAGTTAAGTATGAATTGATAGAATTTATTTATGGTAATATATATATATATATAGTATGTTAAATAAAATAAAATTTAATATATAATATAGATATCAAAAGTTTGAACCATATATATATGAATAAAATTTGCAAATTGATAATTATAATAAATATTTTTTTTATTATTAATTATATAAAATTTGATAATTATTAAGTGGTTATAACATTAATTGATTGGAGTGGAGAGTTTTCTCCTCCCACTTAGGACTTTCTCTAATCTATATATATATATATAAAATGAATGACGGATGATCGCATCGTGAACCTCCAAATTCTACGTGGCCGTTTATCGTTGTACGAGTCTGGCGCTACGATTTTAAAAGAATTTAAGACGTTTTCATCAACTGTAATGAAACCCATCCAAGAGTACAGGAGAACTCTGGGTTTCTATTAGTATAAAACTATAGAATCTGTGGAATTACATAAACTAGTATCAGAAAATTCGTATTTCACTTATTTTTAGCCATATTTTAGTTAATGGGAGGAAGGAATTTTGCAAGATTGGCTAGCATAAGATATTAGGATTAAAATATATAGAACATATAATTTTTAATATATATATATAGTTTATTTAATTGTATTTAATTAATTTTAATATTTTTTATATATTTTATATGTTAATTTTAAATTTTATATATATATATATATATTTTATTTAATTGTATTTTATTAATTTTAATTTTTTTTATATAATTAAATTTTGAAATTTTTAGTTTCTGTTAATTTTAAATCTTGTGTTTTGTTTATCAATCTTAGAAATATTTAAACTTATATTTTATATCAATTTTAAAATCTTATTTTTTTTATTTAATTATAACATTAATTTTAATGTTTTGTAATTAAATTTTGAAATTTTTAATTTTATTAATTTTTAAATCTTGTTTTTTATTTAATTATATTTTATTAATTTTTAGTATTTTTTATGTAATTAAATTTTTGAAATTCTTAATTTTATTAATTTTAAATGTTGTGTTGTACATTTCGTCTTAAATGTTAAACTTATATTTATATTGATTTTAAATCTTATCTTTTTATTTTAAATATTTAAACTTATATTTTATATTAATTTTAAATCTTATCTTTTTATTTATCAATTTTAAATATTTAAACTTATATTTATATATATATTTTTATATGTATTACTATTAACAATTATAATACATACAATATTTATTCTTTTATTTGAATCTAATAATACATACACCATTTACCTTTCTATCAAATTAATTAATTTATAATATTTATACCACATATAATTGTATCATTGTATTCTAACCCTAATAATTACGATAAAAAATAATTTTTTAATTTTAATCACTATAATTACTAACATCTAATTTATATAGTTCATGCCCCTAATCCCTATTATGTATAACCCCTATCAATCTCTATTCATAATAAATTCATAATAAATATAATTACTAACATCTAATTTATATAGTTCATGCCCCTAATCCCTATTATGTATAACCCCTATCAATCTCTATTCATAATAAATTCATAATAAATATAGTATTTATTCTTTTTATATCAACTTAATAGTACATATAATATTTACTTTTCTAAAAAAATAATTTATAATAAATTGATAAGACATAATTATTAATATCCTTTTAATATATAAGGATCTAATATTTATAATCCCTTGTTTAGCTAACATTATAACCACAACCACTATGATCATAAATAATATTGTAATTTTAACCACTATGATTACTAACTCATAGCTAATATACCTCTAATCCCTATTCTGTATAACCCTTGTGAACCTCTAACATTTAAAACCTCTTCTAGAACATGTAACTCATAATATAATCTATAATATAATGGACTTAAAACCAATTATTAACTTCTAAACTTCATTACTCCTTACCCTTTGACCCTTCAAGCATATAACTCTTTTACTCCACCCCAACAACTCTATCCCTTACCCCTATAACTCCTAAATCCTACAACCTTTAACACATATGAAGCCTAATGTCTAATACCTTTAATCTCTATCCATTACTTCCTCTAACCCTTTAAGCACTAACTCTTATAACCACTATCACCCATAACCCAAATACCCCTAATGTAAACCATATAACCCCGAATCTTTAATTGTGATAACATTTATCACTTATAACTACTAATATAACCATTAAATTCTAAAACATGTAAACCTTATAAGATTAATCCACTAAAACCTTAAGTATAACTTAACCACAATAACCCCTTATTCCTAACCCCAAACATATATCCTCCATGTCATAATCCATATAATCATTTTACTCCTTTCAATTTTATTTCTTAATACATATAAGCTATTACCCCTAACACATATAAATATGTGACTAACCCTTAAACTTTATTATTCCAAACACCTCACTCTTATAACATGATAACCATTATCCATTGTAACCGTTTATCCTTATACCTTATTACTCCCAATAAACTAACGTTTGTAACCATAACCATTATCCTCCATAACCATTTATGTAACCACTCATATCTAAACCATATAAGCCCTATAATTTATAGACCCTACTAACCCATATTTACCCCTAATATAACCTTTAATCCATATAATCTCTAATCCTTATGACCATGAATCCATAATTTCTAATACCTATAATATTTTACTTTACCACTTTACCATTAACATTTATAAACTCTAACAACTAATACACATATAACCATTACATATTTAACATATGTATCTTAACTTATATAATCCCTTAGTAGATAACACTACATCTCGTAATGACTATAATACCTCATACATAAACCTTAATATCTAATCCATTTAAATTTATCACTCCAAATTGCTATTATCCCTAATATAAATAATAAACATTATAATACCTAATAATCCCTAATCATTATCTTCACTTAAATCATAGGAACCATACAACTTGTAATCCCTATACCCCTTAGGACCTAATCCTTAGTACTTATAACCCCTAATATATATTTGTCATAAAACCTATAATTTCCAACTCATGTACCCTTTAGACCACAGAACACATAACCCCTTCAATCCAATTAAACCCTAATCCCAATAACATCTAATATTGACCTATAAATTCTATAGCCACTAACTCTTATAAACACTATCATCCATAACAATAACGTAACATTTATTCCTTTAACGTGCAAATATTTATCATCTATAGCATATATAACTAGAATCCCTTTATCATGTAATACCCCTAGGACAAACCCCAATTGTACATATAAATGTAAATGTAATTATACATATAAGCTGGTGAGTTGATGGTACAAGGTATTTTGTTCAGTTTTGTGTGCATTGAGTCAGTGCGCAGGAATATCATACCAAATAAGTGTGCACATTTTATAATGTATCATTCACATGTGTGAGTGTGTGAGGATTGTGCACTAAAGGAAGGGTATGCACCATCCTGAGTTTGCGTACAATGGAGTAAGTGTCTGGTTTTATGGCCATAGTTCCTTTGTCTATATCTATTTTGAGGCCAGAGTGTGTTTGTGGTTATTAGGCTAGAGAGCCAGATATTAAATGGCCAGTGAGCCATCATTGTAATATGTAATCACATGCAAGTATTAATGAAAACATATCATTGTTGTAGACCAACCGTGTAAAAGAGTATGGGGGTGTAAACTCCACTATATAGGGAAATGGGGCTAAAAGTTAAGGATAAGGGGCTAAGTTAGGGATGCCTAATACCAAAGGAATATTATATTAATATTCCTTAAAGTATAAAGTATGGATAATTATTTTATCGTAAGTTCTAAGGACGGGGACAAGTGGGCCCAAGGTAGTTCTCAACATGACAAGTGTTACGATGGGAACATGCATACATATATTTTGGACTTAGTTCATTTTCCTATCATTCTATCATCATCTATTTCACTCACTCAGCTATTATAGAGACCTTTTTGTTACTATACATGTTCATGTACCTGTACCTTAGTTAGCTTTGGAGTTGGACTAAAGAAGCAGGTTGTCAGGCCCATACGATATTGAAGAGGTGTTTTTTCAGGCCTGTGATCATTCTCTCTATGTGAGAGAATTGTTGGGAATTGATTCCTAAAGGTGCCAAACTACAACTACATAGCTCTGAGAATTTTTGTCTGGCCTGTTGTTGAAGCCCCATAAAGGAAGTGGGGCAGCTGAGGGACTATTGAGCAGAGAAGGGGCAGACTTCTTAGGGTGGGACTTACATGTGGGGAATGGGGGAATTTAGGCTATTAGTTTGATTTGGAACCCATGACCGAGTTTTCCTAATGTCTGAGATACCCTATTCATGTTAGGAATCCTTTACCTAGGTGGAGTTTAGTCCTAGCTCAGGGGTGACCCACTGCTGTGAGTTATGAGCAGTACAGTCTAAGGATGTGAGGAACATGGAAGGTATACACATAATTGAAGTTCCTTTAAATCAAATATAAGTGTCAATTGTTTGTTAATTCATATGTTGCATTAATATTTATGAATTTGTTTGCATGTTTTTTTCCCATGTATATTGCATGTGTATTTATGTTATTATTTTGTATGAATATGTGCATTTGCAGAGTATTTTTATGATTTAAATTAGTATAAGAGTTTGAAATTTTAAGTGGAATGGCCTAGCAGGTGGCTACAAATGTTACAATGTGGTATCAGAGCCCAATTTTCAACACTGAGTCTGGATGAGCCAAGTTAGAAGAATGTTGAAGCATAAATTTGCAAAGAATTAATTTCTAGAGCAGGTGTGCAAATTGTTGATTAAATTATTGGAGTAAAATTGAGATAAATCTCATGAGTAATGTGAAAAATCGAGTCGGAAATTAAATTTAATCAATGTCAATTTATAATGGGAAAAATTCAGGCCTCTAGATGGCCAAATTTTTGAGTTTACAGAGAGATCATGGCACCCAAGACAAAATTGGAAGAAATTGGGAAAAATCCCCAATTTCTACAACAAAAATTATGGAAAAACTAGCTAAGCACGGAAAAAAATCGTGCGTGGATGTGCGCACCCAAATTTGATGTTGTGTTGTGCAAATTTGGTGATGCATGGAAAAATAATGGTGCATGGGGATGCACACTAAAATTTGATGTTGCACAGTGCAAAGTTGGTGATGCGCTAAAAAATAATGGTGTGTGGGTATGCGCACTAAAATTTGTTGTTGCACAGTGCACAATTAGTGATGCATGGAAAAATAATGGGGTGCAGATGTGCACACTAAAATTTGATGTTTCATAGTGCAGAGATGGTGATGTGTAGACAAATAATGGTGCGTGGGTGTGTGCACTAAAATTTTGGCACTGTGTGGTGAAGAATTAGTGGTGCATGCATAATATTGGTGCACAGGTGGGTGCACTAAAATTTTGCATTGGACAGTGCAAAGCTTGTGGAACATGCATAATATTGGTGCGCTAAGAATGCACATTGAGTATTTGCAGAGTGTAGAGAAAATTTGTTGGTAGACACACAATGTTGGTATGCAATACATGCACATTAAATATTCATGTTGCATGAAAGTAGAATTGGTGGAATGCACAGAGTATTGGTGTGCAGTGTGAGTGCACTGAACCTTGGCATTGTGTGGTGCGTAGCTTGAAATATGCACAAAATATGGGTGTGTGACAAAAATTTTGTGTGCTCTAGATATTGGTGCACGACACAAAAGTTGTGTGTAGTAGATATTGGAGCATGACACAAAAGTTTTGTACAGTAAACATTGGTGCGCGACACAAAATTTGTGTGCACTAGATATTGGCGCGACAAACAAGTGGTGCACACTGGATATAGGTGTGCGGTGCATGTGCCACATTTTGTTATTGTCCGTGTAGAACTTGCGCATGCTAAATATGGGTATATATTTTTGAATTGGTTTGCACAAAGTTGATTTAACAGTCTACAATAGTAGAAAACCAATGATTTTTTGTGACATTTGGTCTTTTTGGAAGGTTATGTGGCACAGAACCCGCACCTTGGAAGGGTTTGTTGACCTCCCAGTCTATGAATCTTTGAATTCCTATGAGTCTAAATGGCTCCTTGGTCCTTGATGGAACCTTCAACACATAAAAACCACATGTCCTTTTTATGAACTCCTCCCGCACGAACAAGAACTACACACAAGCTCCCACCATGCGACCACCGACAGTGACCACAACCCCAGCCAAAATGAATTTTGCACTTTGCGACCTCGAGTACTCTATTTTGAGTCACCCCGACTCTCTCTCGACTACTAAACTCTTGAAACCTGAGTTAGGAGTCTAGCGAGAGCTATCTCTTTACCCTATTATCCATCGATGTGAACTATAGCTATGTCCTGGGGCCCGACTTCCAAGCGCTACGGGACTTCATGTATTGGGAACTCGCGAAGTAGTTGTCCTCCCTTTGCTCGAGGTGTGAACTCATGACTTCACTTACCTTAGATCAACGGTCTGAAACTCTCGTGATTCAACGATCCAGATCCTCTTTTCACAAATCGAAACTTCGTGGTTCGCGACTTTGGAAGTTGATTTCCTTCTCCCTTCTGGCTTTCGATTCCTGATTTCTCCTTCCCACGAAAGGAATCAAAAGTTCGATCTTCCCTTAGATTGACGATTGACTTTCTCTCCTAATCTTTCGAGTTTTGAATGACTCTCGGCCCTTATCCTCCTCCCATATTTACTAGATCCAATGAACCATGAATATCAACACTTCTCCTTCCAAGGATTTCTACCATCCGTCTAGGCTCTAAATGAATCCTGGAAAAATAACTCGGTGTCAACCCTTATGAGCTTGTTTCCACGAGGTGACTTCAACCCTCATCCTTCCTTCGAACTCTTCCACATCTCTATCCTTCTTGATCTTGATTCTTGTTGCAAATTCTGGGATTCTAAATAATCCTATGCACACTCCTTGCGACCTTCACAATAATCTCTAATTATATGATAAATCCAACTCTGCACACTATTTGCGACAAAAGTTCTTCAACCACTCACCTGGTTTGGAAAATTCTAAGACTCTCCTCAGCCTATGCACACCTTGCATGAATATGTGATATACTTGCATTCTATAGATATAAGATCAACGATATCTCTCCTGATCTTTCTGGGATAAACCTCATCAACCTGTCAATGCACTCGTTGTGGATTTTCACTGCACTCATTGTAGGAGTTCTCAGGAAGAGAAACAATTGAAAATTATATTCTTCTCACAGACTCCATATATTCAACATGAAATCACATACACACACAACATTGAAACAAATGCATAACATAGAATATAAGCAAGTTGAAAACATACCATTCAATAGATACACATAGCAACCATAGTACACCATGAAATTGGATCAAATCCTTCTTATATTAATTCAATTACTTCTATACATGGTCTCAATAACAACAACTATCTGCTCATACAATTTCTACAATCTTTGTTCTTCTCTCCTCTTCTATGCTCTCTTGCTCTCTTTCCTTACAACTACCCTCTTGCTCTCTAGCATCTACAATGAGAATGAATAAAACAATCCATACGAGGGAGTCTTCTTGAGTTTTCCCTCCTATTACTTGTTAGAAAAAATAGGACCGCGGAGCAATAAAATAAAACAAATGAAGAAACAAAACACATAAGACACATAATACAAGAGAGACACAGATTTACGTGGTTCACCCAGTGTGGGCTACATCCACTAGAGAAATTGCCAGGTCCTTCCTTTATTATTATCCATCAAATGAAGGGATACAACCCTCTGATAAAACCCACTGTAACTTCTCTTCTTTCTCCTCATGATCCTCTCTCAAGATACAATATTCACCATCATCCATAGCCGCAATACATTTCCCTCATAAAGAGGGTTTCCTTCTAGGAAAAAAACCCTAACATAATCTCTAGTTAAGATCTGCGACCTTATAATGAAGCGGTCAGTTACAATGAAATTACAATATACTTTTACAAAGGCAATTTTTTTCTTGAGGGCTTGGCCCACAGAACCCCAGGGGCACCTTTGCCCAGAGACCCCTTAGGGATAGCCCCTCGAACCTTGGGGAGGGCGTTTCCTCCTCTGCACTGCCCCACATGGAGAGTGTACATACTTTTGTGGGTGTAAATACTTCATGGGGTATAAACGAATTTGAAAGGACCTCTGAATCGGAAGGGCCAGATAATTGGGCTCGACCAACAATATCCCACTTGGATCTTTGATCTCAACAACTCCAGCTAATGCTTTGTATATATATTTGGACTCTGAACCTTCTTGGGCTTTGGAAATTTCTCATTTTCATCTTCATTCTTGATGACCAACTAAAACTGATCAAGATTTCAGGTTTCTCCAGTTCTCCTTTGTTAACATGTCTTTCAGATTTTGGCTAGTGTGTATCTTTTCGGCTTCAATTTATCCATCTTCTAAAAGGCGGATCGTATGAAGTGGTACCTCAAGCTGTATATGCTTAGTGTTAGGATGGGCTGAGTTCTTTAAGGTGAATGGCACTCTACATTTGTCCTGATACAAGCTGGTTGTTCCTCCTTGCTTCTTTCCCAATTCCTCCATGAAACACATTTTGTAACCAAATCATTTCTTTTTACTAGCCTCACATGCTTGTGACATGCTCTTGCCTCTGTTGTTGAAGGGTCTATAGCATAACACCTGGGTTTCGAAATCCAGCTTCTTGTTGTTCCACCTATAATAAAACATACCCTGTGGTGCTCCTCACGCTATCTTTATCACTGCCATATCTGAATCAACATATCACTGTGAAAAGTGTCTGAACCTCCAAGAACATAATGCATGTGTATTAAAAAATTGCCTCTCAAATACACGAGAATCCACTTTACTACCTCCCAATGTTCTTTACCCAGATTGTTCATATACCCTTCCGCTCCCTTTGCATGTGCAATGTCTGGTCTTGTGCAAACCATTGCATACATCAATTTTGCCAATGTGATGAATAAGGGACCACTGGACATGTAATTGTGTCTCCTCCTTTGTGTCTTGGGACACATTTCATGGATGGTGAAATGGCTGGCCAAGGTGTACTAATTGGTTTTGCATTCTGCGTTCTAAACCTCTCTAACACCTTCGTGTACTCACCACGAGACAATGTCAAATTGTATTTTTACCTGTCTCTTGTTATTCTCAAACCAAAAGTTTTCTTCTTGTACCCAAATCCTTGCTCATAGATAGATTGTCTAAATTCTTCTTGAGCACATTTTATATCCTGCATATTAGATCCCACAACAAGCATGTCATCTACAGCCTACAATAACAAGATAATTCAGCTTCCATTTTCTAGCTTTTTTTAAAATAAACGATGATCGAGAATGACATCTACTATAATATGTTCTATCATAAACCTATCAAACTTCAAAATACTGCTTTGCCTTGGAGCTTTCTTTAGGCCATACAAGCTCTTCTTCAACTTTGCATACCAAATTTTCCTTCCCTTTGACCTCCACATACCCACATGTTCTTTGCATCAAATCTCTTCTCAAATCCCCATGGAGAAAAGTTGTTTTTACATCTACTTGTTCAGTGCAAATCTTCTACTACCACAGACTTAAAATAGTCTAATTGAAGTCATTTTAACAACGAGGAGAAAATATTTCATCAAAATCTATACCTTTCTTTTGTACAAACCCTTTACAACAAGTCTAATAACGTACCCTTTTCTCCTCCATCTTCTTCCTTCAACTTGTAAGCCCATTTATTATAAAATGCTCTTTTCATGAATGGCCAGACCAAGTCCCATTATGGTTATTTTCCAAGGGAATCATTTCTCTTTCATGCCTTGCTCCCACTTCTTTTTGTGTCTACCCAGCGGTACCTCTTCCTTAACATTTTTGGTTCCGCGAGTCGATCCAACAATAAATAATATAATGAAGAGTATTGTTCGGGGGTATACTTAACTTTGTGGTAGATCTTCTAACAACACTTGCGGTGTTTGTGGTACTGTTATCTGTTGTTGTACATTTGATTTTCAAGTTCCTTTTGAATTTATTTTTCGATGATCTCATCAAAGAACTATGTATTCTTGTTTTTTCTATTTCTGTTTTGCTTTTCCCTACAAGTGATCTTTGTACTTGTCTCATTGAATATGACATCTCTACTCCTAATGATTTTGTTATTTTTCATAATCCCGTAAAAGCGATAGCCAAAATCAGTAACACCATATCGATAAAGAGTACACTTCTTGGATTTTGCCTCAAGCTTTGTTCTATTTTCTTTATCCAATGGACAAATGCTTTACAACCGAAAGTTTTCAAAAAGATAGTTTACCTTTTTTCATGTCAATTCCTCCTTTGGAATTCTATCATCAAGAGCTTGGGGAGTCCTGTTTATTAAAGTAAACACCGATGTATCTGACATCGCTTTGAGCGTAAGGGAAACCCATCATGTGATCTCATACTCCTTGCATGCTCCATGAATAATCTGTTCATCCTTTCGACACACCATTTTCTTGTGGTGTTAGGTGGGCTAGCTATATCTATTAATCCCATGGTATGAGCAGTAACCATCAAATTCCTTGTTGCAATATCCACCTCCATTGTATCTGATCTGGTACACTTCAAAATTTTTCCTGTCATTCTCAACTAAAGCTTTCCATTTCTTAAAATTATCAAAACATCATATTTTGTCTGATAAACCATGTATTTTTCTAGATTTGCATCATCAATAAAAGTAACTAATAATGAGAGCCACCCAGAGATGATAACTGAGCTGGTCACCATACATACAGCTATTACAAGCTCTAATAGTTCATTTTTTATTTTCTGACTCTGAGAAATCGACTCTCTTTTGTTTTCCATAAACCTGATGATGCTCCTGAAGTCCAAATCAATTTGTTTAAGATGCGGCAACAAATTTCTTTTGTGAGGATTTATAACCTTCTCACTCATGTGTCCCAACCTATGATGCCATAGTATTGTATCCCCTCCTGTAGAATCTAAGGTATAGAAAGAGTCGATATTATAGTACATAGATACAATGTACCCTACCTTCTCCTTCGCTATCACCAATGATCATTAGATGACCTTCCATGTCTTATCTGTTTGTAAATATGGATATCACAGCCTTTACTTTTTCCAATTTTAGATTGAAATCAGATTTTGTAAAATCTAGTACATGTCTTACCTCTTTTAACAGCCATTGGTTTCCATTTCGTTGCTTTATTTTTACCTTTTCCATTCAACAATTTTGCATGGTTTATCTTCACCCAAATGAACACATCCCAAAATCACCTTGAACATAATCTAGAAAGAGGATGTTTCCTATGGGGTGTGGCATGAAATGAAGATCACAGATCACTACCCAAGACTCAGAAATATTATCCTACGAGAAAGAATCAAAGCATCTTGTAGCTTACATCCTGTTACATTTGCTTCTGATTTCTCTCTTGATATCCCATCTCTTTGTTTCTTTGGAGATCTCACGGTCTTTCTTTAGATGTCCTTTCTTCCCACAATTCCATCACTCTATCTTTCGAAATCTGGTTGGATCACTTCCTAAATTTCCAGCGGTTTCTAAGCCCTTTCCTCTATCCTTTGTCTTCCCTTGTTCTCCATGTTCAACACATTTCTGATGTCTCACCTGTGCTTTTAAATTAGCATTTCCTCACTAAGGATACTTCCAACAACATCATCAAATTTTAATTCTTTGAACTAGAGACAAAGTTGCCCATCCATGACCAAGCCAATCCATCTTTCTGATGAAGCGGAAGATTAGAAGAACCCTAACCTCATCATCAAAGTCCGCTTTTACAAAACTTAGTTGATTAGTAGCAGTATTAAATTCATTTAAATGATATGCAGGGAACCCGCTCACCGGCATCTTCATATTAAATAATCTCTTCATTAGAAATACCTTGTGTCGACGTCGAGGGCTTTTCATACAATTTGGCCAATGCATCCATCAAACCCTTCATTGTCTTTTCTTTGAAATATTGAAAGCCCCAGGCCGACAAGCTCCGGTCGTGTCGTTCCTAAGAGCCTTTTTATTTAAGAATCTCATTTCTTTGTCCTTCATGGCCTTACGACTTCTTTGCTACTCCACTCAATGGTAGGAATAGATCCTTCTAATATAAATATTCTTCCATCTACATCTTCCATAAGCGAGTAGTTTTGGTCGTTCAAATTTCGAATCTAAACTTTCCATCTTGACATTCTCCCACTTTCGAACGGAACCCTCTTTTCTACTTGAGTTGCCTTACGCTCACGATACCGGTTGTTAAGAAAAGCGGGGCTATGAGCAATAAAATAAAACAATCACGAGAAACAAAACCTGAAGACACATAATATAAGAGAACCGCGATTTACGTGGTTCTACCCGGTGTAGGCTACATCCACTAGAAGAAATTACAGGGAGTCCTTCCTTTGTTATTATCCGACCAAAATGAAGGATACAACCTACAACCCACCTTCCTCTTCTTTCTCGGCTTGGAGTCACCACTCTCAGAATACAATATTCTGCATCATCCATAGCCCTGATACATTTCCCTCGCAAAAGAGGTTTCCTTCTAGGGAAAAAAGCCTAACATAACTTCTCCATAGCCACAATACATTTCCCTCATAAAAGAGGGTTTCCTTCTAGGGAAAAAAACCCTAACATGACCTCTACCGTTATATCTGCGACCTTATAATGAATGGTCCAGATTTACAATGAAATTACAATATACTTTTACAAGGCAATTTTTGCTTCGGGGGCTTCTCCCCCGAACCCCCGCCGGGGGCCCTCTTTCCCCCAAACGCCCCAGCTGGGGGGATAGCCCCCTTGGACCCCGCAGAGGGGGTACCCCCCCTCTGCACTCCCCCGCGTGGAAGAGTGTACATACTTCTGGGGTGTAAATCCTTCATGGGGTATAAACATGGCTGAAAGGAAGGACCTCTGAATCAGGAAGTAATCAGGGTCCACAACCAACATTACTCTAAGATATCTTATCGAATTAAAGACTACCATGTACTTTACATTTATTACAATAAATTCCCACAACCGACATATGAGAGAAAACACTCAAGATTTGTATTGAAATCCACAAAACATTAAAATAAAATACATCCTTCCAACTATTACATTAATGGATATTCTTTTGAATTTCAAAAGAAATGTCATCAAAATGCGTGTTGGCATATCCAGTTGTCCTCCACTTGTTCTTTGCGGACGATGCTCCTGCATCACACTCCTCTGGATTAAAAATTCATGGAATCCTATCCATGAGATCCCACACTGACTTTCCATGTTTCTGGATATCTTCTTCACTTTCCCAACTAGCATCCTCAATCGGGTGTCCTTTCTACTTTACCAAATATTCAAGATATGTCTTCCTCCTGGTTTTCTTGCTAACTCTCTCATCAATGATCTTTTCCATCTGCGAATTTTCATCTACAAGTATCTGTTTGACCTAATGAATTTCCTTCTAACTGTCTTCTCCTTCTGCTTCATCTACTCTATAAGGATACATAACTTCTACATTGAATATGGGTGATATGCCCACATCATTTGGAAATTCTATCTCTTAAGCATTTGCCTCAAACTTCCTTAAAATTTTACACAGCCCTATCTTCTTTATCTTCAGTTTATTATATGTTCCCCTTGGGAACCTTTCTTTTTTGATATGTGACAAAACTAAATCTCCCACTTCAAATTGAAGCTCTCTCCTGTGTTGATCTACTCTACAATTGTATTCTTGGCTAGAACTCTACAATCGCTCTCTGATTTTATTATGGAGCTCCTGCATCTCTGCTGCAAAATATTCCACTCTAGCACTCCTGAACTCACTCTGCTCTAAGTTACTCAACTCATACACTCCTCTTGGCTGCATTCTATACATTATCTGAAATGGGATCTGTCCGATGCTCCTATTAGGTGAGTCATTATATGAAAATTTCACTTGTGGCAGAATCTGATCCCACTAATTGTGATGTTCAGTTACTAAACTCCTCAAGACGTCCCCCAAACTTTGATTTACTACTTCAGTCTGTCCATCCATATGAGGGTGATATGTTGAGCTAAAAGATAAATTCATCCCCAACTTCTTCCATAGGGTTCTCCAGAAATGACCAACAAATTTGGTATATCTGTCTGAAAAAATACTCTTAGGTAACCCATGAGGTCGAACAATTTATTTGAAAAACAGATTTGCAATGTGTGTTGCATCATTGGTTTTCTGACATGCAATGAAATGTGACATTTTTGAAAATCTATCGACTACCACCAATATGGAATCAAAACCTCTCTGTTTCCTCGGCAGTCCCAACAAAAAATCCATGCTTACTACATCCCACAACCTCTCAGGTATTGGCAATGGTTGATATAATCCTATATTCTATCTTTTTCCCTTTGTGTGCTGGAAGATTCCACATCTGTTGACAAATTTCCACACATCTCTCCTCATTCCTATCCAATAATACAAACTGTTCAGTTGAGCAAATGTTTTATCATGGCCAAAATGTCCAGCCAATCCTCCACTATGTTTTTCCTTCAAAGGTTTTCTCTCATAAAACTCTTCAACATACACAACTTATTTCTTTTGAATAACAATCCATCCTGAATTAAATATTCAGTCCATTGGCTTATGTCTCTCAGAACATGATTCTCACATGCTTCGTAAGCGTCCTTGAAATCTGAGTCATCTATGTACATTTCCTTAAGGCTATCAAAACCTAAGGTCTTCGCTTGAAACTCCTGCAGAATCAAACATTTCCTACTCAATGCATCTGCAACCTTGTTGGAATTTCCAGAAATGTGCCTTATAACAAAAGTAAAGCTCTGCATAAACTCAACCCATTTTGCATGTTTCTGGTTCAATTTCTCCTGTTTGGTTACAAATTGTAAGGCCTGATTGTCACTATACAAAACAAAATCTTTTGGAAGCAGGTAGTGTCTCCATTTCTTCAGCGCCTATATGTTGCATAAAACTCTTTATCATGAGTGGAGTAATTTATTTTGGCCTCATTCAACTTCTCACTGAAGTATGCAATTGGTTTATTGTCTTGACTTAATACTTCTCCAATCGCAAATCCACTTGCATCACATCTCACTTGAAATATCTTACCAAAATCTGGCAGAACCAGGATGAGAAAGACATTTCTCATGATCACCCATCAATCAAGGAAAAATTGCACAAACTGATGAAAATTGTTAATGCTTGCAGCTGGGAGATTTTTAAACCAGTTCTTGACTTTACCTCCAAATGATAGGGCAAACATTCTGATGCAGACATCATCATATTCTACCTCAAAAAGGTCAAGAAACTCCTCAAGATTTTGGATATGATTCTCAGTAGTAATATTGACATCCTCTCCATCAAACATGGGCAGATTATTGGTGTAATTTGTAGGGAGGTTATGGAGGATAGGAGGCAAATCTAGGGGTTTGTATCTGTCTGGGATTTTGGTAGGTATAGGAAGTGAAGCAAGAGACTTACAACCATATGGAGGTTTGGAAAGAGTAGGAGATAAAGTAGGAGGCTTATGTCTTACTAGGATTTCTACAGGTGCATCTGGGATGCGCATAGGTGTATGAGTATGTACATAATCTAAAATTGGGAATATGATATCTTGAGGCTCTTTAGGTTGAAAATGATCATCCTGAATTTCAACATTATACTCTGGACCAGGATCCTGATAAGAGAGAAAGTAATTGCAGATGAAACCAATAATATCATGAATACAATTTGAGCTTGAGTACCTAGTCTTTCTAGGCTGCTTGGCCATGATTTAGGTTCTTCCTCTAGTGGAGTCTTTGAGTTGGCACTGTCTAGAGCTGGTTGGAGTCGCTAGGTGAATGATCCGAGCCTTCTGGTGTTTGGTCACTGTACACCATCACTGATCAAATCTGGAGCTTTGAAGTGTACTAATGGGGAAGGTTCCCTAGTGGAGTCGCCATTCTGTTAGCACTTTGTAATTTTCCTAAGGCTGTGGAGGAAGTCACAGAGGCAACATCAAGACTTCTTTGAGTCAGGGATCTAGCCCTCTGAGACTCAGAGAGGGATCTCTCTGTCTGATATAACTTTGCTTGAAGAGAATATTAGGCTAGCTATGAAGAACATAGGTTTGTTTATGGATTTTGAGTATGGGCAGAGAAAAGAAACCATAGGCTATGGAGTCACTGCAACAAATGATCAAAAATCCATGTTAACAGGCTAATATTTGTAGGGCAAGTTAGACAACTCATTGGATCCTTTAATTTAAATGAAATGGGTGAAACGAAACAGGTCAAGGAATCCAATTAAACACAGAGAAACTAAGAATTCTGAGTTTAATCTTCAGTGGAAAACATAAAAAACTATACCAAGCCAGAGACAGAGGGTGCATTAAAACCAATTCTGTTTTTAATATTCTTGGAATAATTCATAGGAAGACATTAATTATGATAATAGAGAAACAAATTAACACATATGGATGCACATCACTAGTCGAAATAGTCACAAGAATCCTGCAGCATAGCATTGTCTCATTGAATTGATAAAAAAAAACACAGAAGGCTCAGTGAGTTGTTTTAGAAAATTTTAAATCATCGTCCTCGACTGATCAACCTTTTTACATTAAAAATCATATCTATAAATAGGAGAGGTCTCCCCATAAGTTTAAGAATTTAGTTTCAACCACCTCGGCCAAAAATAGCCATAAATCCCCAAAAATCCTGAACTGTCCGCCATGAAAGACGAGCCAGTTTTCTACGTAAAAAGGGGTCCGAACAGACGTTTGTTTCTCTTCAACACTGACACCTAGGAAAAAAATGAAGGAGTTTATTTTATATGGGCATGTTCTGGACAAAGAATTCCTTTGCTTTCCCTAAATTATCCTCCAGTTGGCCGTAACAGCTCCCGCAAAATCAGGACTGTAACGGAAAAATGAAAATCTGATAAAAAGGGCCTCGAAGATGGCTTCGATTCTCCCTGCTCGTGGCACCTGTGAAAAACATGAGAGAGTTTTTTTTGATTCATCCCGTTACGGAGAAAAATGTCTCTTGGTTTCTTAAAATGCGTTTTCATTTGCCCAGAAACGGCCTCGGACGAAGACATGCTGAACATGAGAAAATAGGTGAAAAATGAGAAAAGCGGTTTTTTTCGGGATGGGTGGTATTTCGGATCCCCCCTGAGGTGGTAAGCGGTTTTAGGGGGGGGGGTTCCGCTAGAATGGGGAGAATACACCTTTCCAAAGAGTGGTAAAGGGAAACAACCATTTCGGACCCCCCCTCTCGTTAAACTCTGGATGGTGAGGGGGGGTCCGTAATTTTTAACGACCATTGATTTATTTTTATGTGATACGTGATGTTTTTAGGATGCGTTGAGGTAGGGGGTGGGTAGGACTTAGGGTTGTTTATTTTTTACTATTATTTTATTATATGTTTTGTTTACGATTTTTATGTTTTGTTTTTTCATATTTTATGTTTTTTATATATGTTTTATTATGTTTTAATTGTTTAAGTTTTTATTTTTTGTTTTTATATTTAATTTGTTTTGTGTTTTGTTTTTTATATGTTTTGTTTAATTAATATTTGTTTTGTTTATTAGTTTTATTTTTATATGTTTTATTTTGTTTTTAATATTAATTAATAAAACATTAACCTAATTTATTAATTAATCAATTAATTAATTATTTTTTAACAAGATTTAACCTAGGTTATTTAACTAATTATACTAACATTATTAAGTAATCTAACTAACTTATTTGATTTTTTCTTTTATCCTAAGTTCATTTATTCGTGAATGGGTGGCCGGAAAAAAGGAGGATGATGTGATGAGGTGACGGGGAATGTCAGGAAATGATGAATGGTAAGTGATGGGAGTCGGGACCAATAGATTCCTTCCATGTAGAGAGAGGGGCCCGCCAGAGAAAGATTCCATTTCGAACCCCCCTTCCGTTAAAAACAGACCAGTCAGGGGGTTCCGGAATTCAATCTCAGCGATTGATGAAAGCGTTGGTGCTTCAGTCGTTCAAATGTGTGCCTTCGTTATCTCCGATTCCGGACACGCCTCCCCCCACCGTTAAAAGCAAAATAGTCGAGGGGGTCTTTAATTCACTATCATCCATTGATCTACGCACCGCTAGATCGACTGTTGATCTAATCGCATTCTTTATTCTCCAGGTGCGAATGCAGTATATGAGGAAAAACTTAAGCTTGATGACCTTTTTGAGGGTATGGTGTGCTGCTTCCCTTGCTTTTGTCACCATGGGGTTAGGAAAAAGCCACTCAGCATAAAAAATCATGAATTTTCCTTTTCCTTTCCTTTCCTTGAAACTAATTTGCAAAAATGAAATGTTACTTTCAAGATGAAATATACCCAGAGTGAAAAAAATTCCATTCACCAGATGATACTATGAATTATAGGGTTTTAACAATGGCTCCACTTGGGGATGGCAGCTTCTTTTAGGAGGTGTCAAGAACCACAGATGTATGAACATGCAAACCAGTTCTTTATCCATTGGGCTGATCTCAAAATCTTATTCTGCAACCTGTACCTGTTTTGATCTTGCAACTGAAACCAAATCAAATGAACACTGTTGAAAAAGAGACGCTCAGAATGTTGAGCTTATTCACATTCTCCTAACTACCCTATGCTACTGATAATTTTGTTAAATCAAATAATACAAAAATGCCAATGAAGCCAATCAAGTAGCTTCTGAGACCAGAGGACTATTTGACTACTCGTTACCACAGTGAAAAGAGCAGCTTGACCTTTTGCCCATAGATTCAAAACTGCAAAGCGTGATGGTTGTTGCTGAAAACATGATTGATCTTCAAAACAGAGACCTTGACAATTCCGAAGGACCAAAGTAATGCCAGGAATAGATTGGGTTCTCCAGTGAAAAAATTATCCATATAGGCGGCTATAGGATCAAGGTAGAACTGACCTGTTTCTTGATATTCAAACTTAACCAACTCAATTTCATGATTTGATGCTAGGGTTGTGCTATTTGCATCCTCATGCACTTCATGACATGGCTGCAACTGCTCCTATGGGCTTTGTAATGTGACTTCTACTGAAAAAGACAATGAAGTTGACTGCGTGACCATGTCAATATCATAGCAACGTTTTATCCCATAGTTGGATGATGGAAAGAGACTTTGACAACACAAGTCATCCAACACCTCTGATATTGGATCCTATAGAAATTGAACTGACTATTGCATTGGTTCCACTGAAACTTCTTGATTTTCTGTGGATATATCCTTTAGCATATACTCAAGATTATTTTTCAAAAAATGAAATGAATTAAAGCATAATGGTACAGAATTATTGTGGATTAACTCATAATTTGCCTTAGGCTTTAATCTTTCATCTGAAGTTTGAAAATCAAAGTAGGTAAAGGGTTGCAACTATGGATTTAGAATAGCCTCCACATCAGCAATGACATCTTCACCTAGTTGATCAGAAAATTCTCCCTCTCTACTATTGACAACTTCCTTACAATTTCCTCTCAAAAATTGAAAATAAGAGAAACATAAGGGCAAAGATTTTTTCCTTACTCTGAAACTTTTTGTCTCTTCCTCATCGTCGTCATGACTATTGTGCAAGGGATGATTGTCATATCTGATCTGTAAATGATATTCTTCCTGTCAATGACATGTTGTTGATTACTTTGAAAAATCCACATATATTTCAGCCTCATGCTCATCATCATACTGATCACACTTGGGTAGATTATCCAAGTGAGGAATGTCATCAAACATGCACATCATATCAGTTGGTTGTTCCTCTGCAAGTTGAGATGGAGCTTCATATTTGATTGTGTTTTGAATTGAATACATGAAAGAATCATTATCGAAACCATGGTACCATGGATGAACAACAAAATGTTTGGGAACAGTGACCGTCAATGGAACATGATGTCTTTGGACAGTAAGCTCATCATTCATGTTGATCCTTTGCGTCATCTCTTCCATGGCATTGGCCAAACTATCCAGTTTAGCTTCTAAAGATTTCAGCCGCTCCTTTTCTTTGTTATTTACTTTTGACCTTTTGATCAGCAAGTTGGTCTCCACATCAATTGCAATGTTCTGCATTTCTTTGAGAGTTGCAGTGTTCCTTTCTCTTAATTGGAACTCCATATCAGGATCGAAGGCATCCGGGAAATGCAAGTATGCTGATCTCGGGGGTGGTCTTATATCAGCAGGCATTGCATGATATATCTTATTGAACCTTCCTGAAAACTGTTGTATTGTTTCCCCTGGCTGCCTTTTCAAATGGTCATATTCTTCTAGGATGAGAAAGACATTTCTCATGAT